>OZ038400.1:7171237-7176237 GCA_964036045.1 Eutreptiella sp. 'Long Island Sound 2002' | reverse complement strand
TGTTGTTGTTGGTTGGCCATCACACAGACCCCGAAAACAAAGCACCTTCCCTCGAGGGATACGATCAGGATTATGTGGATGCGCCGGGCCGGGCGATGGGGGATGCAAGCGTCACACCGCCGATGTGTGTTTCAGACGATGCAGATGAGGCGGGCAGGCGAGCTGGAGAGGAAGGGTTTGCCCCGCCCGGCAAGACGAAAGGATTGGGCTGTTGGAGAGTCTGACGAAGGTTGTTGTGACCAGAACCAGAAGCGCCCCGGAGAGGAAGGGTTCATTCCCTCGATGCAGAGTGCAGCAGGAAGGACAGCGGAGGAGATGATGCAGCAGCTGCTGAAAGGCTATGATGATGGATACCGTGATATCAACGGTGCAAGGGCGATCGAGGTTCATACCACCGATGCAGCGTCTTTTTCTTTTTGGGGGGGGGGGCTGACTCAAACTCAGTCAGGCAGAGTGCTCAAGACAGTTCCAGGAAAGCGGGCATGGGATGCGTGTGCTACACACGGTGCACGCCATGATGCTCCGTGATTTACCTGTTCCGTTCCCTTTGACGCCTGGGGCATTGCTTTCAAGTGCCTCTCCCCATGCACGTCCCTGCCCCCAGGGATGCATTGGAAGCAGGGCGCCCAGCCTATGCCCAGCCACTGTCTCCCTGGCGTCAACGGCATTTGTAACCGACAGTAACCGCCCCCAACCGCTTTGGCAACCTCCTCCAACCGCCTGCCCAACCGCCTCTGGGGCCGCCTCTGAGATCCCTTCCCTTCTAATGCATCCCTGCCTGCCCCTCCGCACGCCGAACGCACCTTCACAGGTGCTGCGCCGCGCTGCGGGAGCTTCAGGGCGTCCAGGCGCCGCAGAATCTCGTTGTGCCGGCTCTCGCACGCCGCGAGGTGCTGCTGCAGCGCACCGCCCCAGGACCCGCCCCCCGGCCCATCGCCCGCGTGCATTGCCTTGATGGGGGGCGGCTCCCGGGAGGCCTGCCCCGCCGCGGCGGGGGCGGCGGTCGGTTGTGGGGGGCATGACCGCCCGCACGCTGCCTCGGTCGGCGCGCCAGTGGGGCTGTGGGAGGGCCCGGGCGGGGCCGTTGTCTCGGGAGCGTCTGGGGGGCAAAACGCGCCGCCGACTGCCCGTCGAACAACCGGCGTAACCGCCGCGTCTTCATCATGTAACTGCCCGTGCCGCGTCGTTGTGTGCCCAACCGCCGCGTCGTCATCATGTAACCGCCCGTGCCGCGTCGTTGTGAGCCCAACCGCCGCGTCTTCATTGTGTAACCGCCCGTGCCGCGTCGTTGTGTGCCCAACCGCCGCGTCGTCATCATGTAACCGCCCGTGCCGCGTCGTTGTGAGCCCAACCGCCGCGTCTTCATTGTGTAACCGCCCGTGCCGCGTTGTTGTGTGCCCAACCGCCGCGTCGTCATCATGTAACCGCCCTTCCACCGCCGGCTCAGGCACGGCTGCCTCCCCCATGGGCCCCGGACACTGCGCCCCGGGGACGGTCTCCGTCGGCGGCAAAGGCTCCGACGCAGCGGGTCTGGCCGGGGCCTGCGTCTGCCGAGGGCTTGGCTGGTGGACTTGGCGGCTGAGAGACACAAGACGCTGCCCAAAGTCATAGAGTAGGTCCGCATGGCGGTCGTAGTGCAGTTTGGAGGTGTGCTGCGCAGGCGACGAGAGGGGGCGCGTCGAGGGCACTGAGCACGATGCACCGGGGCCCCTGTGCCCCCCCCCCCCCGACAGACGTCGCCCTGGGGCAGACATAGGAGCCCTTGGAGACTGACAGATGCCGCGGCAGTCGGAGCGACGGTGTGCAGCGACAGTACAGAGCAGAGTTGCCACTGGCGTCCGGCCGGGCCAGTGAGTTCTGCCGGTAAATGAGCCCCGCACCATGCACCACTCGGTAATACCCGCCCCTGTCACGCCCAGAACTCGGTAAGAAACAGCTGCATGCAGTGCAGCACTCGGTAGGGCGCGGCTCTTTGTGGTCATGTCTGAGCCGGCGGACGCTGATGGCAAGTCTGGTACCGAGTGACGGTACAGAGCACTGTCGTGTGGGGGGAAATCGCAGCCCCTCCAAGTTCGGTTCGGGTGCCACCTCTTGTGCTTCACATTTGAGTGGAATCTGACGATTTCCGAGGCGTTCGGTTCTTCACTGACCATAGCGCTGGAGCCTCTTTGGTGCTCAAAGTTTCCCACGAAACAATTTTGCCGCGATTCGGCCGCCGCGCGCCGCGTGCGCCCGCGCCCGGC
Source organism: Eutreptiella sp. 'Long Island Sound 2002' (assembly GCA_964036045.1). Lineage (NCBI taxonomy): Eukaryota > Euglenozoa > Euglenophyceae > Eutreptiales > Eutreptiaceae > Eutreptiella > Eutreptiella sp. 'Long Island Sound 2002'. The sequence goes on along the minus strand of OZ038400.1, from coordinate 7,173,994 downwards.
GGTGGTGGCCGGGTATTGTCGCGCCGAGGCCGACGGCCCCGTCCGCTCGTCGCGTCCGTTCCCCTCCCTCGGGAGTGAGCGGCCGCTCGTCGCCGAGAGCGTGTGTGAGCGGTGGTTCGAGTGCAAAGACGGCCGCACTTTTTTGACAGTCGGGGGGTGTTTGTGACCCCCGTCCGATGGCCAGAGCCCTTAGGGTTTGGGACCCCACCCCCACCCCCGGAATGTCGGGCCTTGGGACATCCGTCGACGGGGGAGCAGGTGCCTCCTCCGGCTGGTCCCCAATGCCGGTGGCCTGCGCCCGACTGGAACCGATTTCCCAATCAAGACCATGACTGAAAAACGGCCTTTTCCCAACGACATCGCCCCCCCCCCCCCCCCCTGCGTGACATTCCGTCGGGTTGTTGTTTCTTTGCGGGGCCCTGGACAGTCACCCGTTCGTCCCTTCGCATGTTGCGTCGGGTCGCTGCGTTCTGTCGGCCGCTGCGGCCAGTGCTCTTGCTGGTGTCGTTTCCGCGTTCGCGGAGCCCAGTAGTTGGTGTGCCGGGGCTGTGCTGAATGTGGCATGGGGTGCCGTTTGCGTGTCAGCGGCGCCCAATAGTTGGGGTATTGGGGGTTGTGCTGGTTGTTGCCGGGGGTCGTTTGACTGTTTTTGCTGTCCCCACACCTCCGTCCTCAGGCCGTCCACAACCTGCCTCGCTGCGTTTCCGTGTGTGTGAGGCCCAGGTGCCCTGCTCCTCCGTCGGAGGTTCCTTCCCTTGCCTGCCCCCCCCCCCCCCCCTAAACTGTCCCCTGTGAGTCTATACCTTCGGTCTGTGCCGCTACTCTCTGACATTACCTTATGCCGTTACTGTAACCGTTACTGTAACCGTTACTGTAACCGTTACTGTAACCGTTACTGTAACCGTTACTGTAACCGTTACTGTAACCGTTACTGTAACCGTTACTGTAACCGTTACTGTAACCGTTACTGTAACCGTTACTGTAACCGTTACTGTAACCGTGACTGTAACCGTGACTGTAACCGTGACTGTAACCGTTACTGTAACCGTGACTGTAACCGTTACTGTAACCGTTACTGTAACCGTTACTGTAACCGTTACTGTAACCGTTACTGTAACCGTTACTGTAACCGTGACTGTAACCGTGACTGTAACCGTTACTGTAACCGTTACTGTAACCGTGACTGTAACCGTTACTGTAACCGTTACTGTAACCGTTACTGTAACCGTTACTGTAACCGTTACTGTAACCGTTACTGTAACCGTTACTGTAACCGTTACTGTAACCGTTACTGTAACCGTTACTGTAACCGTGACTGTAACCGTTACTGTAACCGTTACTGTAACCGTTACTGTAACTGTTACTGTAACCGTGACTGTAACTGTTACTGTAACTGTTACTGTAACCGTTACTGTAACCGTTACTGTAACCGTTACTGTAACCGTTACTGTAACGGTTACTGTAACCGTGACTGTAACCGTTACTGTAACCGTGACTGTAACCGTTACTGTAACCGTTACTGTAACCGTTACTGTAACCGTTACTGTAACCGTTACTGTAACCGTGACTGTAACCGTGACTGTAACCGTGACTGTAACCGTGACTGTAACCGTTACTGTAACCGTTACTGTAACCGTTACTGTAACCGTTACTGTAACCGTTACTGTAACCGTTACTGTAACCGTGACTGTAACCGTGACTGTAACCGTTACTGTAACCGTGACTGTAACCGTTACTGCAACCGTTACTGTAACCGTTACTGTAACTGTTACTGTAACCGTGACTGTAACCGTTACTGTAACCGTTACTGTAACCGTGACTGTAACCGTGACTGTAACCGTGACTGTAACCGTGACTGTAACCGTTACTGTAACCGTTACTGTAACCGTTACTGTAACCGTTACTGTAACCGTTACTGTAACCGTTACTGTAACCGTGACTGTAACCGTTACTGTAACCGTTACTGTAACCGTGACTGTAACCGTTACTGTAACCGTTACTGTAACCGTTACTGTAACCGTTACTGTAACCGTTACTGTAACCGTTACTGTAACTGTTACTGTAACCGTGACTGTAACCGTGACTGTAACCGTGACTGTAACCGTGACTGTAACCGTTACTGTAACCGTTCCTCTACACCGTCAGTCTGTACCATTGCCCAAGCGCGGCACTCCGTCCCGTTCCTCGACGCCGGTACCTGCGCGTCTGCCATGGCCTCCGCCCAGTCCACAATGGCGCGGGTCCGGAGGTCCAGCTGCCGCAGCTGCTGCTGGAGCTCCGGGAGGATGTGCTGCAGCACTTCGGTGACCTGCGGGCGTGCGGGGCGTGGGCAGGGCAGCGGCAGCACCGAGGCTCCGGGGCGCAGAAGAGCGGTCACGACCCGTTGACCCCTGCCCTACTGCCGTGCGCCGCAAAGGGGAGGGGGGAGTGTTGCTGCTTGTTCCTGACACGGGGGGGGGGGGGGGGGGTTTGGGATTCGAACGTGGGGGGGGGGGGGGGGGGTTCAACTCCGGGCGGGGGGGGAGGGGGGGTCGATAGAGCCCCCTGGCTAGACCCCTCCCCCCAAGAAAAAGGCTCAATTGGTGGGCCCCCGAAAATCCTACCGAGACTGACCCCCGGGCCCCGGAAGTGACCCGGACCCGAAATTCAGCAAAAAAAAAATGACAAAGGGATTTTTGGAATTAGCGCGTCGAGGGGGTTCAGAAAGGTCATCACTTGCGATGTATTTGGTGACAAAAAAACCACCATTTTCAATAC
>OZ038400.1:6887648-7171037 GCA_964036045.1 Eutreptiella sp. 'Long Island Sound 2002' | reverse complement strand
CCCCGCAACACACAGTTTCGGGGGGGCTCTATTTGAGCCAGATCTTTGCTTAGCGACTGGGGGGGGGGTTGGGTTGGGTTGGGTCAAGGCCTCATCCGGACCTCCGGGACCATAGACATCGCCCTTCCCTGCGCGTCACAACTGGTCCGGCGGGTTCACGGTTGTCCGGTCTCAAGGCCTACCGGACTGATGACCGCCCCCGTACCCCGCGGTGGCACACGCGGGAGGGAGATGCCGCCGTGCCTGTGTGTGTGGGGCGCGCGTGCTGCCTGGGGAAGTGTGTCGCCTGGTGCTCCAGGCCCCGGTGGGGAGGCTGGGGGAGCCTGACACTGAGCCCACCGGGGGAGTTGTCGGCCTGGACACGCCACCTCCAGGTCTACTGACATGCCGCTGGTCGCCCACTACTGCCGATGGCAGGGGGTGGCCATGCTCCACACACGACTGGGGGCGGTCCGCACTCCCTGATTGCACTGGCACGGGTGGTGCTGCTCTAGGCTGGACCTGCCTCCCACGGTGACGGGGCGGGCGGTTGGAGGGGCCCCGGGGCGCGCCGAGCGCTTCCCTGCCCCGGGGTCCACCCGGGCCAGAGGTCCGGGCGGCGGTGCAACTGTCCTCGTAAACGGGGGGGCCCGGAGGGCACACCACCCGAGTGACCGCTCCTTGACTGGGGGGGGGGGCGGGGGGTCATTTTGGGGCTGCCTCAGGACTGGCCAACCCACCCACCCACCCAAGCTGACCCACCCACCCACCCACCCACCCAGACCCCCCCCCTACTCCCCCAGTAGGGGGGGGGGGTTATTTCATCCTGCATCATATGTCCATTGCATACTGAAAATTTTGACAAAGGGTCAGGGACCTAAAGTTCAAAATTGCAAGAACTTGGGTTTGAACCCACACCTGCACATCTGCAGTGCTAACCACTGGACCACCAGCCGTCACAGCAGAATACTGCTCAAGTACTGTGTAGAGCCTACCAGGATACAGCAAAATGTCTGGTCCATCCTGGCTACCCGGATAGTTTGGGAGAGTCAAGCCCTACCCAGCCCCTACCCAGTTGCCCACCCACCCACCCACCCACCCAGACCCCCCCCCCCCCGGGGGGGGGGAGTAGGCACGTTGGGCCAAATTGCCCAAAACCAAACTAACCCACCCACCCACAGGCCACAGACCCACCCCCCCCCCCACTCCAGTGGGACCACCCTTAAGCAAAGGTCTGATTTGAGCCCCGGCCCCGAAGTCAAAACCCGACTTCCCCTGTTGCCAATGACGCTGGCAGATCAGGGGTTCGAAGCCGCGACCTTGACACTGCAGCCCGGCTATCATTGACCAAAGTGAAGTTGGACCAAGGCCAAGTGTGGTGGCCCCACATTGACCCGGGCCCTCTGGGGTGGGCAGACCGCACTAGGAGGCGTGTGCCCCGCCCGCCGGCCGCGTGGCTGGGGGGGGGGGGGATGTGAGGTGCGCCTGCGCCCGGCTTCCCCGGAGGGGCAACCCGTGGGCCCGTAAGGCCCTCTTCGGTGCGGGAAGGATAGCCCAAAGCCCAAAGCCCCCACCCACTCACTATTTGTGGTTTCTACCCCTCAGAATCGCCCAACTATACGCCTAGACCCCCCGTACCAGGGGCTCTAGGGCCTCTGAGGGCGGCGCACAGGGGCCGGAACCTGCCGGGCCCCAAAAGGGTCCAACGGGGGTCTGTGAAGTGAAGGGAAGCGAAGGGAAATGCATGGTATATGCCATGGTTTCGTCGTGTCAACGAGCCCTTTGGTGGCCTCTAACTCCACGATCACCGAGATACCCCAAACTGGCCCAAATTTGGCCGCCAATGGCCCAAAACCGAATGGGCCATATCTTGAGCTACGTGGCTCGGAAACCAATTACAAGGGCACCTTGCCTACCTGCCCCCCCCCCCCCCCCGCCCCCACCCACCCACACGACCGCACTAGGAGGCGTGTGCCCCGCCCACCGGCCGCGGGGGTGTGTGAGGTGCGCCTGCGCCCGGCTTCCCCGGAGGGGCAACCCGTGGGCCCGTAAGGCCCTCTTCGGTGCGGGAAGGATAGCCCAAAGCCCAAAGCCCAAAGCCCAAAGCCCAAAGCCCAAAGCCCAAAGCCCAAAGCCCAAAGCCCACAGCCCAAAGCCCACAGCCCAAAGCCCACAGCCCACAGCCCAAAGCCCAAAGCCCAAAGCCCAAAGCCCAAAGCCCAAAGCCCACAGCCCAAAGCCCAAAGCCCACAGCCCACAGCCCAAAGCCCAAAGCCCAAAGCCCAAAGCCCAAAGCCCAAAGCCCACAGCCCAAAGCCCAAAGCCCAAAGCCCAAAGCCCAAAGCCCAAAGCCCAAAGCCCAAAGCCCAAAGCCCAAAGCCCAAAGCCCAAAGCCCACAGCCCAAAGCCCAAAGCCCAAAGCCCAAAGCCCAAAGCCCAAAGCCCAAAGCCCACAGCCCAAAGCCCAAAGCCCAAAGCCCACAGCCCAAAGCCCAAAGCCCAAAGCCCAAAGCCCAAAGCCCAAAGCCCACAGCCCACAGCCCAAAGCCCAAAGCCCGAAGCCCAAAGCCCAAAGCCCAAAGCCCAAAGCCCACAGCCCAAAGCCCAAAGCCCACAGCCCACAGCCCAAAGCCCAAAGCCCAAAGCCCAAAGCCCACAGCCCACAGCCCAAAGCCCAAAGCCCAAAGCCCAAAGCCCAAAGCCCAAAGCCCACAGCCCAAAGCCCACAGCCCAAAGCCCAAAGCCCAAAGCCCAAAGCCCAAAGCCCAAAGCCCAAAGCCCAAAGCCCAAAGCCCAAAGCCCAAAGCCCAAAGCCCAAAGCCCAAAGCCCAAAGCCCACAGCCCAAAGCCCACAGCCCAAAGCCCAAAGCCCAAAGCCCACAGCCCAAAGCCCAAAGCCCAAAGCCCAAAGCCCAAAGCCCACAGCCCAAAGCCCACAGCCCAAAGCCCAAAGCCCAAAGCCCAAAGCCCACAGCCCACAGCCCAAAGCCCACAGCCCAAAGCCCAAAGCCCAAAGCCCAAAGCCCACAGCCCACAGCCCAAAGCCCAAAGCCCAAAGCCCAAAGCCCACAGCCCACAGCCCAAAGCCCAAAGCCCAAAGCCCAAAGCCCAAAGCCCAAAGCCCAAAGCCCAAAGCCCAAAGCCCAAAGCCCAAAGCCCAAAGCCCAAAGCCCAAAGCCCACAGCCCAAAGCCCAAAGCCCAAAGCCCAAAGCCCAAAGCCCAAAGCCCAAAGCCCAAAGCCCAAAGCCCAAAGCCCAAAGCCAAAGCCCAAAGCCCAAAGCCCAAAGCCAAAGCCAAAGCCCAAAGCCCAAAGCCCAAAGCCCAAAGCCCAAAGCCCAAAGCCCAAAGCCCACAGCCCAAAGCCCAAAGCCCAAAGCCCAAAGCCCACAGCCCAAAGCCCAAAGCCCAAAGCCCACAGCCCAAAGCCCACAGCCCAAAGCCCAAAGCCCAAAGCCCACAGCCCAAAGCCCAAAGCCCAAAGCCCAAAGCCCAAAGCCCAAAGCCCACAGCCCACAGCCCAAAGCCCAAAGCCCAAAGCCCACAGCCCAAAGCCCAAAGCCCAAAGCCCAAAGCCCACAGCCCACAGCCCAAAGCCCAAAGCCCAAAGCCCAAAGCCCAAAGCCCAAAGCCCAAAGCCCACAGCCCACAGCCCAAAGCCCAAAGCCCAAAGCCCACAGCCCAAAGCCCAAAGCCGAAAGCCCAAAGCCCAAAGCCCAAAGCCGAAAGCCCTCTCGGGTGGGCTTAGCACAGAAGGGCAACAGTTTCCTGGGCCTCAGGGGGATACGGGGCTTGGGGGTGGGGGTGCAAAAAAATGCAGAGAATTTCTGGTTTGGGACTCACCGGAGCTGAAAACGCTGCCAGTGACTGCCATGGGCACCGTGGCAGACAACGGCCGCGCCCGAGGCTGTCCTGAAGGCGCGTCGGCGCACGCGAAGGAGGGGTTGACGTCCGGGCAGGAGAGCACGAGCAGGGCCTCCTCCTCCGCCACCCAGGCCCAGAGGCCCCACCAGAGGTCTCCTGAAGGGGGGGGGGGGGGGGTTGTCCTGGGACCGAAAAGTCCAAAAGTGTGTGTCCCAAAAACAGCCAAACCAACATTTCCTTTTGTAAAATTTCATTTTTTGCCACGACAAAATCCGGGTCCGAAGGGGGGGGGGGGTTGGCACAAGGCCCCGGGATCTGATTGTTTTCCTTTGGCGGCGCCCATTGGCCTCTCGCCACTGCTCCTTCTGACCCTCTGTGGGTCCGAACGTGTTTTGGTTGTGTCAACGCAGCCCCCGGATGACTTGTCCTGTCCGAGGGGGGGGGGGGGGGTTAGACCCCCCCCCCTTCAGGGGATGCTGAGTTGTTGAGCAGAACTCTGGGCCCCACGTGCGGTCAACGCCCCCGCTCCCTAGCTCTTCTTGCCAGTGGTCCTCGAACGGGTCGACCAGGCGGGACACCAGCCGCGCCCGCTCGGCGTCCTCCCGGGGTGCGAGCAGGACCGGGCGGGGCCGGACGAACAAACAGAAAAACTGCAACGCCAACAGAAAAGAACGTTCACAGGGACGTTCTCTGCTTCATGGGCGGGACACAAAACCACAGGAACCGTATTGAACGATTGTTGGCGGTTGGCGGCGGTTGGCGGTTGGTGGTTGGCAGTTGGTGGCGATTGGCGGATGGCGGTTGGTGGCGGATGGCGGCGGATGGCGGTTGGCAGTTAGTGGTTGGCGACGGTTGGCGGTTACCGGCGGGTCGCGGTTAGCGGTTGGTGGCGGTCGGTGGTTGGCTGTTGGTGGCCGTTGGGGGCTGTGCTGAACAAAAAAAAGTTGGGGATCTTAAGGACAGCACTGGTCCGTAACCACCGGAGCAGAGAACAGGGAACTTCGATGTGCGCGCGTGTCCACTGCTGCACCAACGCCCCCCGATGGTCCCGTGCGCCACTGCCGCTACGGCGCGTCCGGGAGGTGTCAGGAGGCGCCGCGCCACGTGCCTGCAGCCCCCCAAACAAACGGGCCCCGGCCCTGAAAAACAAAGAGCCGTGGCGCCAAATTCAATGGCTCTCCGCCAAATAGAAAGGGCCTTGTGGATTTGTGACGCACCCCCCGGCCCCTTGAACACCCCCCCCCCCCGGGTGCGCGCGACGCCCCCCCCCCCCAGTCACACACCCCGGGGAACCGCGTCCAATTGGCGGGGGGGTGGCAAGGGTACACACACCCCATCCCAACAACTGTGCAATGCCCGTCCCCATCCACTTGCAGTCAGGGCTGTCCTTGAGGGGGGAAAAGCGTAACGCCAACAGAAACAAACGGTCAAGGGGACGCTCTCTGCTTCGCGGTCTTGTGTCTTGACCGCTTCTGCGGTCAAGACACAAGACCGCAGAAGCATCATTGAACAACGATCAGCGGTTGCCAGCGGCGGCGGTTGGCGGTTGGCGGTTGGCGGTTGGCGGTTGGCGGTTGGCGGTTGGCGGTTGGCGGTTCCGAGGGGCTGTCCTCACGGGCTGTCCTCAACAGAAACAAAGAGTTCTTAAGGACAGCCGTGCGTGCGGTACACAAGCAACGCAACACACACAAATTTGGGGGGCGCCGAGACGGCCAAACTTGGTCCAGTGCACGACGCGGCACTACTCCCGTGCCCCGCCATCCAACCGCCGGCGCAGCGGGACCCCGCCACTTCGAATGGGGCACGGGACACCGTCGTCCCGGGGACACGACATCTTTGGTCGCGGGGGGGGGGACGGAGGGGCAGGCGGTCGGGGCAAGGGCTGCGGGACATGAGAGGGACGGGGCCGGCGGAGGGCAGCCCCGCATACCATCGCCTTCACGGTCGACTGCAGGTGATCCGACAGCCACGCCCACAACTCCTCTGCGACAGACGGGGCGGCGCGCGTGGGGGGCGCACGCCGCGCAACAGCGCACCGTCTTCGGGCTTCGTATGCGCCGAAGTGAGACGCGCCCGGGCCATGCCTCCAAAATGAAGGCGGTCCCCGGCGGACTTGTTATGGGAAGGCCATGGCTTCCGGCCGGGGGTTTTGAATTAAACAAAAAAAAAAGCTGCTGTGTCCGGTGGTCAGCAAAGTCTGCACAGCTCCAACCGATGGCACTTGAGGGGTAACCGACGGCGGTTGGAGTGCAACCGACGGCGGCTGGAGGGCAACCGACGGCGGCTGGAGGGCGGCTGACGGCGGCTGGAGGGCAACCGACGGCGGCTGGAGGGTAACCGACGGCGGTTGGAGTGCAACCGACGGCGGCTGGAGGGTAACCGACGGCGGATGGAGGGTAACCGACGGCAGATGGAGGGCCATGAGGGCCATGATGTCAGGTTTTGAAACGACCCGCGCGACCCTGACCTCGTGCCAGACCCACTCAGTGCAATGCGGAGGTACGGGCGTACCGGAGGTCAGCGGTTGGTCTGGTTTTTTGGGGGGCATTAAGGACAGCCCTGGCATGGGGCCATGTCGGACGCCTGCGCATGCCTGCGCCACTCCGAGTGTCCGGCAAGCCCAAGCTTGTCTTAGAAGGGGGGGGAGGGGGGGGCTGAGATCCGAGGGTTTGTGTACCAAAGATGACCCAAACATTTCCTTCGGTTCACAAAAATTTGATTTCCCCTGTGAGCAATTGTTTGTCGGACAGGGAGGGGGGGGGGGGAGGAGGAGGGAGATGACCCTCCTCCTTCCATTTTTCATGTTCTAAAACAAGCCGAGCCCGGCCTCTCATATGTGACTGGGGGCATCTTTGCGCGCTTGTACAGGACCATCTGCATCTCAAATGTTCTGCAATTACAAAGCGTTTTGCCTTGCATTATCAGGGGGGGAGAGGGGTCAGAGATGTATTAGAAGGGGGGGAGGGGGGTCTGAAAGGGGGGGGGGGGGGTTGGCTGGGACACTCCTCCTCCGAGGGTCCCCCGATGGTCCCCGCTGAAGGCGGGCCAAAAATGTTTCAGCTTCAATCCTCTTGGCACCGAAGGCGTCGAAGCAACACTTTGGCTGTCAGGCTCAAACATTGCCATCACGAAGCGTTTTGCCCTGCGTGCATTATCAGGGGGGGTTGGGTTGGGCCTCGGCTGGCGCCAAAGGCGGTGCCCCACGGGCAGCGCGACCTTCCCCGACTGCCTCGACCGGGTCCCAACCGCCGGTTGTCTGGTCTCACAGCCGCCCAGACTGCCGACGATCCCCGAACGTCGCCCAGGTGCTGGGGAGAGGGACATACCGCAGTGATTATCAGGGGAGGGGGGGGGGGGGTTGGCACAAGGCCTTGGGGGTTGGCTCTGTTAGCCTGTGGCGGCGCCTATTGGCCTCTCGCCCTTGAACCTTCTGCTATGACAAGCAGGCCTCCGCACTGCTGCGGGCATCCGCACTGCCGCGGGCATCCCCCTGCAGGGTTTGTCACTGATTCGTACTTTTGAGAAAAAACGTCATTCGTACATATTCGTACATTTTCGTACATTTTCGTACTGAAACAAAAAGCCAACTCCAGGTGATCTGCCGAGCCCAAAATCGTTCCTTGGCACACAAACAGAACACTCTACGGCACACAGGCATGGTGTTGGTTGAAACATACAACAGGGTACAGTCACACGCACCCCCACCCCCTTCTCATCAGGTGTCCCAGAATCCCAAAAACCAAGAAACCAGAGGGCACTGAAAACCCCAATGAACACCCCGCAAAACCCCAGTGAGTCGGCATTTCAAATCGGCAAAATCGTCATATCCATCATTCCCATTATTCGTACATTTTCGTACATTTTCGTACCTATTCGCAATTCCCGGTTCTCCTCTGATTCGCACTTTTTCGTACTTTTTCGTGTACGAATGGGCGACAAACCCTGCCCCCTGCCTGGGGGGCGGCATCCAGAACGCAACTTCTGCCCATGGCGTCCTCCCCTGACGGCCTGACCAGTGCCCAGTATGCGGTCATCACGAAGACCCCAGGTCAGGAGGTGCTCACCACAACCCGCAACATGACTGTCACACAGGTCGGTTGGTTGAGGGGGGGAGGGGGTTGGCACAAGGCCTCGGTATCTGATTGTTTGCCTTTGGCGGCGCCTATTGGCCTCTCGCCACTCCTCATTCTGACCCTCTGTGGGCCCGAACGTGTTTTGGTTGTGTCAACGGAGCCCCCAGATGACTTGTCCTGTTTGACTACTCCGGGGGTCGGCTGTCCCGGAGACGGGCTGTTGCCGTGCCGTTGACCAGGTGCATCCAGATGCACACTCCGAGTCCATGCGGGGGTTTGCTGACTCCAGCACTGACTTGTGTGTGTGGGGGGGTGTGTGCAGGATCATTTTCCTGACAGGGGCTTTGTGGGGGGGGGGGGGGGGGCATTGGAACGTGCCCTGGGGTGCAAAACATACCCAAAAGATGCCCCGGGCAGCAAGTCTCCCCCTTTGGGTTGCGGGTGGCCAAAGTGAAAGTGACCCGGGGGGTCTGAGGGGGGAGGGTTGGGGTGGGCGGGGCAGACAGCCCGCAGTGGGGCCGGGCTCTCTGGGCCTTCGCATCCGTACCTCGCCCGGCGCAGATGGGGCCCCCGAGCCTGTGTGTCCGGTCTCACGGCCGCCCAAACTGCTGACATCCCCCCCCCCCCCCCCCCGACCACGCCCCATTGGTGCTGGTGGGCAGGGCGGCCAGGGGAGGGGGCCGTGACGTCAGGGTTTGAATTCAGCAGCATCTCATGCCAGACCTCATGCGGCGGATGGCGGCTGGTGCTTAGTGGTTGGTGGCGGTTGGCGGTTGGCGGTTAGTGGTTGGTGGCGGTTGGCGGTTGGCGGCTAGTGGTCGGTGGTGGTTGACGGTTGGCGGCTAGTGGTTGGCGGCGGTTGGCGGTTGGCGGTTAGTGGTTGGTGGTGGTTGGCGGTTGGCGGTTAGTGGTTGGTGGTGGTTGGCGGTTGGCGGTTAGTGGTCGGTGGCGGTTGGCGGTAGGCGGCTAGTGGTTGGTGGTGGTTGGCGGTTGGCGGTTAGTGGTTGGTGGCGGTTGGCGGTTGGCGGTTAGTGGTTGGTGGTGGTTGGCGGTTGGCGGTTAGTGGTTGGTGGTGGTTGACGGTTGGCGGTTAGTGGTTGGCGGCGGTTGGCGGTTGGCGGTTGGCGGTTGGCGGCGGTTGGCGGTTGGTGGTCCTTGGGGGCTGTCCTTTCGGGCTGTCCTTCACAAAAACAAACCAGGAACGTTGGGGTTCTTAAGGGCAGCGCTGACTGAGAGGACGGGGGCTGCGCCCCGGGCTTCCAGCACGACCCTGCCCCTGGGGCGTCCCGGTGGGGGAGGCAGTGCACCTTTGCGGACGGCACTGCTCTCGAGCATCTCCAGTTTCCGCTGCAGACGGTGCCCCGCGGGATCGCAGCTGAACAACGGGCGGTTAGAGGGGGTTGCCAAAGCGGTTGGGGGCGGTTATTGTCGGTTACAACTTGCTGTTGAAGCTGGCACTTGCCGTCCAGGAGACAGTGGCTGGGCGTAGGCTGGGGGCCCTGAGGGGGGGGGGGGTACCTCCCCCCCTTCCAATGCATTCCTGGGGAAGGGGGTGTGCAGACGGTGCCCCGCGGGATCGCAGCTGAACAACGTGCAGCGGTTGGGTCGGCCGGCAGTGACCAGTGCCACACGGACCGGCACACCTCTGCACACCCACACGCCCGGAAGCCCGCAGGGCTTCAGGAGTGGGCCTTCTTTGGCCATGCCCGACCTGGGGCATCTACTGTCTTCCGAGATGGTTTTGCAGGAATGGCATGGGGGGGGGGGGGAGGGCAGGGATGCATTGGAAGCGAAGGGACCTCAGAGGCGGCCCCAGAGGCGGTTAGGCGGGCGGTTAGAGGGGGTTGCCAAAGCGGTTGGGGGCGGTTATTGTCGGTTACAACTTGCTGTTGAAGCTGGCACTTGCCGTCCAGGGGACAGTGGCTGGGCGTAGGCTGGGGGCCCTGAGGGGGGGGGGGGGGGTACCTCCCCCCCTTCCAATGCATTCCTGGGGAAGGGGGTTTTCCAGGCACCCGCATGATCCTGACCTCATGCCAGACTCACTCAGTGCCAGAATGTTGGACCTGCTGCGCGTGCCGCCGGAGTGGAGTGGGGTGGGGTGGGGGGGGGGTATGCTAGCCAACCCCCTGCGATGCATCCCTGCCAACGACCATGCCTCCCCCCCCCCCCCCCGAAGAAGTATCAGGAGGGGCCGCAAACACATTCAACAACATAGAGCGGGTCTACAGCAGGGCAATAGCGTTCTCAAACCGTAGATGCTCAGTCCCGTTAGAGTCCATGCTCCCAACATCAATCTTATGTACAGTGAGCTTTTTTTTTTTGGGTGCAGTGCACTGGCTGCCACTGTGTGTGCTTGTGTCAGCCAGCCCCAGGTCCCCTTGGACTGACTTGGGAGGGGCGTGCAGCAGACCAGTGCACTGCAGGCATTGCGTGGCGCGCATGTGCGCCTGTAGATTATTAAAGCGATGCGCAATTCAATGCAATAGAGTGATTTATTGAGAGTTGTGATGTTTTTATGATAAAACATTGCTTGTTTTATTGCAGGCACCAAATGTCCTGTTTGTTAAATTGTAACGTACAGCTACTTCTAAACGTACAGCATTCACCTGAACGATCGGTCATTGTCTCCTCCCTCTCCTGTTGTTCATTGCGCCGCTCCTTGTTTTGTCTGGGACCCAAAAATTTGTGTACCCAAAATGGCCCCACCAGATTTATCCCGATGTAAATTCCATTGCCTTTGACAAAGCACCTCGGAGAGAGACGAGAGGAGAGCCCCGGGCTACATGGGCGTAGCGGCCACTGCGTGGGCCCTCAGGAGGGCTGAAGTACCCGGATTGTCACCAAACGACCACCCAAACCCATCCCAAGGGCGACGGAAGGGGTTCGGGAAGAGTGAAATCTTCGAAGATTTCCAAATGCCACGCAACAGCCTAAGCAACGGCAATGTCGGGGCTTTTTTTGTGGTGCCGATCGCTCGGGCTACATGGGCCTAGCGGCCGCTGCGCCGGTCCCCATGGGCGCTCAAGTACCCGTATTGCCACCAAATGACCACCCAAACCCGCCCCAGGGGCGACAGAAGGGGTTCGGAAAAAGTCCAGTTTTCGAAAACTGTCAGCCGATGCCATCACTTACAGTCCGGCCATCAGTCAGACTACAGCAAGTGTCATACAGCGTGCAATCAGTTAACAGAGGATGTGTGTGTGTCAGACCGGAACAAAGGCAGAATTCACAGGGGTATTGGAAAAAAAGGGGGGGCAGCCCCATCCCTTCCGCCCTCCATCAACACAGAGGGGCCTCACGTACCTGGTGGACGCCGCCGGATGCGGCGCAGGGTCCCTTGGCAGGGGACGGGGGCCGCGCAGGGACGGCGTTGCGAGGTCGCTGAACATCGAGAAGACCTGCCTGCGACACAACAGCGGAGGGGGCCGCAAGCAGGTCAACAAAGCGCTCCACACATGCACGTCCTGGTATGCATATGCAGCAATGTTCGGCAGTTCCATTGATACGATGGTTCCACAAGCACTTGAGCGTATGTACAGGTTGCATTGATGTTTGCCATGTTACCCTTCTATCTGGCCGTGTTTTGTCGGCCATAACCTCTAGCCTTCATGTTACTATACTGGGATTTGAGGTCTACAGGCGGCTGGACAGGCTTGCAGTACGCTGGCTTGCAGTACAGCGGAGGGGGGGGGGGGGCAGGAGGACGCACGTCCACGGGCACCGGACGGTGCGTAAGTGCCACGCGGACTTCGAGGCTCGGGCGATGGGCAGCGCGGAGGACGGGGCCCGATGATATGCCTCTGACCCCCCCGGGGGGGGGGGGGGGGTTTGGTACGTGCCAAATTTGGTATGGCAAAATTCGGTGTGGTGAGAATTTGGCACGAAATCTTAAAGACCACGGAAAAATGTGGTTCAAAATTTCCAGATTGTGCGCACCCTGGTAATTGAACCAGGGACCTCCAGTGTAGAAATACAGTACCCCCCCCCCCCTTGTGATCACCCCACTTTTGTCAGGGTCCTTTGGGGGGGGCGAATTGCACCACAAAACTGTACCACAGTATCACAGTGTAAATCAGCTTCGGCGCCTTGTAAAAAATTTCTTTGGCGCCTTTGGCGCATGGTATTTTCTATGCTTTTTGGGCCAAGGTGACAGTTCCCCCACACGGGGGGGGGGGGGGGTTGCAAGGGGGGGGAGATTGCAGGGAGGGGGGGGGGGGAGGTCTACAACTCAGCTACCTGCTGCCCCCCAAGAGTAAGGGCTGCAACATTTTCTGAATGCAGCCACGTTTCAAATGCAGGGGACTTGCCACCACCACCAAATGCCTGAGGTTCATGGGGGAGAGTACCTTCTGTGGCCAGCTGAACCACCACGACACCTCAGCGAATGGCTTTGGTCCTCAAATGCCATGGCAAAATGTGGCACAATTTGGTTGTGCCACATTTCGCCTACACCAAATGCCCCCCCCCCCCCCCCCGAGTGGTGCCATGTGACGTGTCACGGGTGGTGTTGGTTGGCGAGACGTCAGCACAACGGGTGGCACATGCAGTTCACAGGAAAGGGAAGGAAAGCTTGTCAAGAGCCGAAAAAACGGCCCCGGGCGCCTTTTGCAAAAAGGTCTGTGAGATGTAGTAATGGGTCCCTTTGGCGTGGGAAGGGAGGCAACATCATCAAAATCATAAAGCAACCGGCGACACACTGCAATGGAACACGGTAACGGAGGGTAGGGCCAGACCGGCAATGAACAAACAGGACAGCCTGTGGAAGCGACGTGTCACCGATATTGACCTGCAGCCCCCCCCGAATGGTGACGTGTGAGCTGTCACGTGTGGGTTGTTGTTTGAGACGACGTCAGCAACAAATCAGCACATGCAGATCACAAGAAGGAGGCAAAAGCTTATCAAGGGCCGAAAACGACCCTAGGCGCCTTTCGCAAAAGGTCGAAAAAAAATAGACAGCAAGAAAGCCCCCCCCCCCCCCTCCCGGCGATACCGAGGCCTTGTGCCAACCCCCCCCCCCCCGTGCCACAGTGTGGGTGCCAGTAAAGGATCGCAGGCGGGGGGAGTGGGAAACAATTGAAGAAACATGTCCCTGTCCACAAACAGGGCGATGTTTGTCCCAACGGGGGCCCGGCCCTGCCTGAAAAAAGGCAACGCAAATGACGACAATGATGCAGAGTAAACATGATGGGACTGTGCAGTGCATGTTCGTGCGCCCCGTCCAATGTGCAGCTCGGTGCTGAAAAACGTGACCACCTACCCCCCCCCCCCCCCCAACCCATAAATTTCGGGAATGGCCTTTTCTCACAGATTTCAAAAAATATACACATAGCCCCCCCCCCCCCCTCACGTGGTGGCATGTTTGCAAATCAAAGCAAAACTTGTGAATAAACCCAAAAAGTGGCAAAACGCATAAACGTGGCACTTTCTGAATGAGGCCGAGAGATCTGCATCATTGTCCTCATGTGGGGTCGGGGGGGGGGTTCAGCTGGGGTTGGCCAAGCCAAAAACGACTGAAGGGGGCAGGCGGTCCTCAGGCAATGGCCTACGTGGGCTCTCCCTGTCGTCTGGCATCAGGAAGCTGAGAGGGAGCTGGGCAGGCGGACGGGGAAGTGGCGGGCGATGGAGATAGTGATGATGGTGCAGACGACAGATGGGCCATGACCGCCTCATCACAGTGTCGCGCCCCGCACCCCCTGCGAGGGACGCATTGGAAGGGGGGCAGGTACCCCCCCCCCTCCAGGGCACCCAGCCTATGCCCAGTCACTGTCTCCCTGACGACAAGTGCCAGGCTCAGTGGCATTGTAACCGACAGTAACCGCTCCCAACCTCTTTGGCAACCTCCTCCAACCTCTTCTGTCTAACCGCTTCTGGGGCTGCCTCTGAGGTCCCTCCCCTTCCAATGCATCCCTGCCCCCCGCCCACCCTCCCAAGCGGCCAAAAAGACCAGAGGCAGCTCTCTGTCACGAACGCCGCAACATGACGAGGGCCTGTGGGTGGGACACCGAAGAGGCAGCAGCGACCCCCCAGCGATGCGCAAAGCAGCCACTTCCACGCGGAGTCACCGCCCGCGACCGCTCGCCGGCGCATGTGGACACATGGGACAACCGCATGCAGTCCCGAGGCAGACAGGGGGTGGCGCTATGGGAGGGCGCGCGCACAACGCGCGGGCACCGGGGCACGGGGGTGGCAAAGCGGGTGGGCACGGGACCTCGAGGGCAGTACGGAGTCCATTCTGCGGCCCACGGCCCGCGGGGGAGGCCGATTCAACGACGGCAGTCCATCGCACTGTACAGAGGATGGAGGTGAAGACGGACGCCGCTGTCTACTTCAGGTGTTGTGTACCCCCCCCCCTTGTATAAGCTACGCCAATGTACACAATTATTACAGTCCCTACACCTACTGTAGCTTGGCCATAAACAGTGGAAAGTTCAGCGATAGGTCCCCACCGACAGACCTACGCCCTCTCATTCAGTGCATTCCCAGGCATGGCGGCGAAGCCGCCGTCACAGTTCATCCACAAATACGGCGCCGGAGGCGCCGCCACAGTTCGTCTGGGTAGGTCAGGTTTCCCTCCCTGGCCCTCAGCAGGAACTGGGTTGAGATGACTGGGGCAGCATGTAAAAAAAAAACCCAGCGGCCTGCCCACCGGGTTTCGAACCCACGATCCATGGTGTGGGAGACAAGTGTGTTTCCGATATGCTACTGCCCGATCTGTTGTGCACTGGCTTTCAGAACCACTAGGTTCGACCTTCACCAGTTGTGCCCGGTGACTCCCCCCGTACATCTCGCTTACCCTCAAGGCTCAGATCGACCGCGTGGGTCGACCCGCAGCAGCGTGTCTGCCGCCTTCGCCACCAAAAGAAATGTGACGTGGGAGTCACATGTGTTTCAGGTATGCTCCTCCCCAGTTGCGACTCCTTCAGAATTCCCCCCCCAATCCCCGGCGTCTCTTCCGGTATGGATTGTCACTCACTTCCGTACTGCACTCCGATCCCCCTGACTGGCACGAGCCCGTGTCTTACCTAGAGCTTCCAGACGTGGAATCCGTTTCCCCCGAACCACAAGACATGGCATCCATCTCTGAGCCCCATCCCCCCTCCGACTCACTGCACTCGTCACTGGAAGCCCCTGAGGACGAAATTTCACTAGGCATCTCCTCCAATCCCAGGTCTGCCCACCTAGGCTCCACTCGCGGCCGCTTAGGCAACCCCTGCTGGTTGTGTGGGTGCATCTGGCGCCCCTCCTCCGCCAGCGCATCCGCTTGGTGGTTACCATGCACTCCCAAATGTGACGGTACCCAGTGCACCTGCAGCTCTTCCCTTGCCCTCTCTCGCTCCCAGAGAATTTGCTCCCACAAGTCTCTGTGACCCACTTCCCCACTCGCCGTGCGCCACCCATGCCGCCGCCACTTCGCCGACCACTCCATGATGCCTTTATACACATACTCAGAGTCCAACACCACTACCAATTGTTCGCCTTGCCTACGCTGCAGGATCGCATGCAGGACCCCCCGTAACTCGCCCCTGCTCACGCTCTGCCGCTCCGACTCTGGGATTGGTGCCGCATGGTTTCGTGCCGATGCCTCGGCCAACCACACACCATACCCCCCTTGTCTCCACCCCCTCACCATCTTGGACGACCCATCCGTATACGCCACCATCCATCCGTCCTCTTCTAAAGATGCCAATCTCTTTACCGCCGCGTCTCTGTACCCCCCCCCCCATTTAGCCTCTTTCAGCGCCAGCTTATCGTGCTGCTGTGGGGGCCGGGCGTTGGTGGGTGGCTTAAGTTTGGACTGAAAAAGTTTTGGCATGAGGGGGTTGTCAAACCAACTGTCCAAAATGCCCACAAACCGATGCAGGTCGGCCCTGGCACACGACATGTCTCTCTCGGCCCGCCACCTCCGAACACTGTTGCCCAGCCCGCTATGAACTCATCCAAAACCGGAGCCTTTTTCTGGTACTTAGCCCGACAGCGCAAATTCCACTGCACCTTCACCCCGGCCCGGAGGATTAGCCCCTGCGTCGTGGTCAATGACAGTAGTGGGTGCTCATGCAACATGCATCACACTGTAGCTTGGACAAGGGCGTGGCTTGCGCGCAACACATACAACTGCCGACACACACGTGCGCAGGCCACATGTGCTGAAATTGGCAATTCAGGACCTATGGGATGCATCAGACTAAAAAAAAAAAAATTCCTGGTGCACCAGCAGGGGGCCACGTGTGCTGACATTGGCAAATGTGACGACAAACGCATGTCTTATGTGGCCACACTACATTTCGTACATATGTCCCTTGGCTGACTGTGCCCTGCAGTGGCTGCGGCAGGCACACGGCTGCTTGGGTGCAACCTTTTTTTTTTCTGAACTCCGGCACCGCACAAGACCATAAGTCCACTAGTGCCACTATGACCAAACAGGAGGCCTCTTCGGCACAGATGCCGAGGTGATGTACAGCTGCTGTAATAGCGTCTGCATGGGTGCAACAATACAGCGCTTGCTCAATTTTTCGGTCCTGCTACGGTTACAGGCGCGCGGGCTTTCAGATTCTGGACGGAATTGCTGTGATGCAACGGTGCGTGACCAATGGCACAAACCGCCACTGTGTGCCGGGGCCACCCGAGAGCTTTGGGAGGATGGTCCGCAAGGGGGGTTCAGCCTCTTTTCAGGCGCAATCATCGTTAAACTGCATCAGTTCGAGAGTCGATCCAATTTTGCTATGTACACTCGGGACGAAATACACCGAGTCCATCCGTCACAGCCAAGCCTAAAAGTACAAAACCACAACCTGTGAGTTGGTAGATGCTGCTGAAATACTGTACTCATAGACTGGGGTGCAAAAGCGGCACTCCTTCGGCCCTCCCCAAAAACATTACCTCCATGCGTGGTCAGCCTCTTTTCTCGACACAGCCCCGCCAGGGCTCAAGGGGGGTTTGGAAATAGGGGTCTCAAATCCCCGTGCCCATTTTCTGTTGGAGGACGTTGTCCCGAAAGCGGACCCCCCGACGTGCCCAGCGGGTCGTTGGGGTCATTTCGAGGGGTGGTGAGGACTTGGCTTACACGGGGCTTGTTCGACAGAAACACACAGTTTGGGCTTTTTGTCAGTGGCAGATGCGGCCCCAAGCAGTGGGGAGACCTTTCGCCTCAGACCAAGCAGTGGCCGAATGGTAATGCAGCTGACCGGAGTCTTTTTGGTCGGCGGTTCGAACCCCCGTCGGGTGAATACGGCGCCGCTGCCACCGCCAACAGTCGGCCAGCCAGGATTCGAACCGCCGACCGAAAACTTTGCATTGGCTGCGTTACCATTCGACCGGCGGTTGTGTGAAAGCGATAAGGTTCCCCACTGCTTGGAGCCTTCTGAGCGAAAACTTTTGACCCCCCCCACCCCCCCCCCCCTCAAAAAAGTGATATCCAGTTTTAGGGGATAGAGGCCTCAGAATCAAAAAATCCATTGGGGGATGGTCTTATTGGGCAAAATAATGATTTTACAAGGGGTTGGACATCCAATATCATGCCTTGGGGTATGCTACGCGAATGACCCCAAAAAAGGGGGGTATACGACGCCCGTGCCTGCGCTTGATCTAACAACCTCTCTTCGAGGTGATTTTGCGCGAGTCCTGTGCAAACGCTGAGGATATTTTCAAATGTTCGTGCATGTGCGTGTCAGCTGTCAACACGTGTCCCCTCCTCCCCACCCACCCCCAAGACCACCTTCCATCACTTGCTGGCGAACTCAACATCAGCAGGGCAGATTGTTGACGCAGAGTTGGGGTATGGTTCGTCACTTTCGTTCAAGGGTCCCTTGTGTACCAGCAGGGGGGGTGTAGGGTGCAGAATTCAGGACCCTGGGATCCGTGGCAAGCATCAGACAAAAAAAAAACCCCTGGTGTACCAGGGAATCATAGCATCCCCTCTAAACTAGTGTACACCCCATGCGATGATTCCCTGAGGGGTCTACACCCCTCAGGAAATCATCGCATCCCCTCTAGACTAGCCTGTGAACAGGAGGTGAGGGCGGGCAGGGGGGCACCGCTGAGCAGGCTGTTCTGGTGCCAGTCCTTCGCAAGGAAGGGGGTGGAGCGTTTGGGACGCGGTGGTGGGGTAGCTGCGCTGAGCGCATCAGTGACACGCTCAACTACCTTAGTCTGGAAGGCCCTGATCATATTTCTGGCTGCTCTGGGACCCCCCGCGGTGGCATACAAGAAACCGATACAGGGAGAGGGGGATGGCCAAGCGCGCGAGGATTCGCAGGTCTGAGCGGACCGCTGTGGCCCTCCCGGACGCCAGAACATTTGGGGCGGGCCAGGCTGTCAGCCAAGCCTGTACCAGTGGTTTTGGTATGTGGCCCCTGCTCAGCACCCCCTCCTGCTCAGCACCCCCTCCTGTACCCTGATCCCTGGTCCCTGATCACTGGCTCCCTGCTGCACCCAGAACCCACGTAAAGAAACAACAGATCACAGATCACAGAGAACGACACAGGACGACACAGCATTTGCTGCCCCCGCATGGGGCAGTGGGTGGGAGACCAGGCAGTGGGCCAGGAAGCCGTGGACAGACTGATTGTGGCGGGACACAGGGTGTTGTTGGGACCTCGTTCTTCCAGAATGTTGCATAGTGGCTGAAGCCAACTCGAGATTGGAGACCAAACAGCCACTTGTGCCAGGCCAGTCGTCGGTTACGCAGGGGCCGCCAGGAGATGGGGTGGAAGCCGTCGTGGGCATGCGTGGGGATGAGTTCGTGGGTCCATACCTTGTGTGGCGGGGCCATGAGCTCACCCTGGCACACAATGTCCCACGGGGTGGATGGTTTGGCTGCGGGGGGCGGGGGGTAGTGTGGTGCCTAGCTTTGCATAGCGATCAGAGGCCTCATTAGAAACCTCAGAGTACTTGTGCTTTTCAGCAGCATCTTGCGATGACTGCAGCATGATTTGTGAGCGGCAAGCGCAGGTAAGCAACATGGGGGCAGGACGAGGGCAAGGCAACACAAAGCGGAAGCAGAGGAGGGTGCCCCATGGCAATTGCACAGTGGACAAAGCCATGGTTCCAAAAATGACAGTTATGCAATGACATAGGCACCAAAACATGAAATAAACTGCAATAGCAAACAACTGTCGGTGCTTGCGCAAAAGCAGTGCATGCACAAGAGTCCATGCATTGATTCAATCGCCATGATGCTCAATATGTCAGGCCCAAGCTGTGCCATCGAGCACTCTTTGCCCTGTGCAAAGGGGCTGGGGTTGATACATGGATGCGGCTGCCCTCCCGTGAGCTGGACTGGAGGCCCACCAGAATAGCCTTCAAAACCCTACAACTACCTAAGAGTACACCACCTCAATCACGCAGCTGGACAAGCCCAGTGTGTGCAGCAATGCCACAAATACAGCATAACATGAGAAGACAAGCCCTTTGAATCAACTTATTGGTGGCACATTGAGACAAAGAGTGGAAGGGAGAAGAGCATACTTAGGACTGCACAAAGCCTCAAAGGCAGCAGCAAATTTTCGGAGAATCAGTACAGCTCCACACAGATCCTGAAGGGGTCGATTCTGTACTGATGCTGCTTTCTGAGGAACAGCACATCTTCTATGTTCGTGCAAATTTGTTCTCTATGTACAGTACCTGCTTGGTGTTGGTCTTTTTTTTTCATAGCTGCTGGAACCCCACTGAACATTACAATGGAATAAAGATGCACTGCTGCCCCATTCAAGTATCAAAAGCTTTCACTGTGGGTGAAACTTAAACTATGGAGGCAAAATGCGTCCAGAGCACAAGTAGATAACAAAATTACAAAATTACAGAACTGCTGATGGTGTACACCCTGGAAATCCTGGAACAACAATTGGAGAAAAGAATGATTAGTTTTGATGTTGCTTGTTGCTGCATTGAATGACATCTGACATTTTAATGCTGCAATGCATCATGCTGCCAAATGACATCTGCGCTGTTTTCTTTGGTCTGGCCTCAGGAGGCAGAACAAGGCTCCAGAACAGCACTTGAGAGAAACTCGGCATAGAGTATCAGAGCTGACCAATTCAGCGAGTATCCCAGGATACAATATGTGCAGGGCGCAGAGAGAGTGAGGCCACCAGACGGGGTGCCCAGCGCCGGAACAATGGTCGGTATTGATAGACTGAATGTCCCCGCCACAGAGACTCTCGGCCATTAGTCCAGAATGTTCCAAATCAATTTAATGTGTCCCCTTCTTGGTTGGGGTGCTCCACTATCCAATCTTGGTATGAACAATCTGCAGCAGAATCGTTCAATGGATGCTAAGTACCCTCCCGGGGGGGTACAAGGAAAGGATTTCGTGTGTGGCCAGGGCTGCCACTTCATTCCATATCAACACTAACCAATGAGGTGCATGCACATATACTGCCACCTCCACGGCCAGAGTTTCCCACTGATTCGGAATAAAAAAAATTTATTCGGAAATATTTGGAAATATTCGGAAATATTCGGATTGTAAAAAAATACACACTGTTGTTCTTTGTAAATGCCCGTGGATATCCTCTGGATGTTTGCTGTTCATACCACAGGTCCCATACTCCCAATTTCTGCACCCTGAATTTGCCACAGTTTGAATGAACATGAAACGCGGGAATCAATCACAGAAACATACAACAACCAGTGCCCAGTAAGGTTTTACTTCTTCACAAACCTCTGCTCATGTCATCTGGAAATTGAGCAGCCCATTTGGCTGCAGTCATATGTTTGCCACGCTTTCTTGCTTGCGATGGTTGTTTACCCGATGGGGCTGGTTGTTGCTTGCTCTGATGGAAATTCATCAGGTGTAGGCACAGGCATGGATATGTTGACAGAGCAGAAAAATTGGGGGGGAAGGAGTGTGAACCATACCCAGAGTACATCCCCCACAACACAGGAGACCCTCCCCGTATCCCCGCAAAACCTGAATGCTCACCCTTGTAATATTCGGAAATATTGGGATATATTCGGATTCTTCAGAATTAGCAGGTCCAGCTCTGATTCGGAAATGTTCGGAAATATTAGAAAATTCGCTTCCGAATGAGCTGGAAACCCTGCCACGGCCAGGTCTAGGAAGGAAATCATATTAAGGAGCAATAGTCCATGGGGCTTCTGCCCATTCCATCACCCAGATTCACCCAAGGGGCAGCAGGTCCAGGTCTAATTCGGAAATATTCGGAAATATTTGAAAATTCGCTTCCGAATGAGCTGGAAACCCTGCCACGGCGCAACGCTGCCACCCATTCAGCCATTCCATGTCAGTGGAAAGGTTAGTTTCAAGGGGAGAGAAAACATATTCACCAACCTGGCACCAGCCTGAAAGAGAGATAGTGAAAGGGCTGCAAAACGAAAGGAGGCTTCTCATCCATAGGCCTAACGGCGGCAGCGAGAAGATCCTTTGCGGGAAGAGCTTTTTGACATCAAACGCCAAAGGTAGGAATACCCTCCGAAATTTGAATGGAAGCCTCCAGACCTCAACACTGAATGACGGGCAGCACAAAGGCAATCACCAAACCCCAGTAGTAGCGGTGTCCCGGTTCAATAAGCGTTTCGGCTTAAGCTAAGCCCTCATCAGCTGTGTATCAACACAGACAGGTGTGTAAAGGAGAAATCAATCTGAAGAGCTGCAATCAGACAGCAGAGGTGACCAGTCGCCATCTAAAAGCTCTGGATCAAGCCGAATTCCGAGTTCAGCCCAGGCTTCTGAGGCGTTGTTGGAGGGGTGGCGAACCGGTGAAAACTGCAGTGTGTGAGCAACACTCTGTAAGTCATGTGCTGGCGTATGCCCAACCTCCCTCGTGGCCCGTGCCGTCGGCTGCCTATCGGGCGGTGCTGGGAGTCCTTGCACTGCGCACGCACCGCGCGCTACTTTTAGACTAGGTTGCCCCCGAAGAGCCCCCATGCACACCCCTTCCAGCACCCCTAAATTTAGGTCACCCAAACTACCCTAGCTAGACACAAATGCAAGCTACATTCCCTCCACATAAGAGATGCGGAAAGCCATGAACAGCGATGGTTGCAATTCCGGCTAACAACCCTCAACAACATATATCCTTCTTTTTGTTCACTTGTCCACTCAATACAAAATCAGAATGAGCAACTTTTGTGCACAACATGACACATTTGCTGAATTAAAGCACCGTGACATTCTCACATATATGCGTGTCAATGCAATCTGTAATATTGCAACCAACGCTTGTCACACATGGACATCTTCTCAGGGTCAGACTTGGTGCAACAAAGCGCACATACATCCCCATCGTCACCCACAACATCCTCATCATCATTGTCCTCTTGCGTAGGTGCGGCCCATACATGTGCAGGCACATGTTGCCATGTACCATATAGAGGGTACCGTACTTGTCTTCGAATCAAAAAATGCTGCAAATGCAAGAGTATACGCACGTGCTCATGCAACTCAGTACCGGATCCCCTCCATATGTTCCTTGCAATGCCCCAATGCCACGTGCAACAAACAAGTGCTCAATACGTGCCCTATGGGCCCTTGTAGAAACCATGTATATCGTTGGACTCCTTTTGGCGCTCGGTCAAAGTTTTACACTAACTCCAAAACGAGCTGCATACATGCACAACAGAATCCAGTGCTTTCTGAAAACCAGACGACAGTCAATGCCACTCAGGCATACTCCAGCAATACGAAGAATGCAGAGTCATGAAGACCCACTCCAAGATGGGTAAAGAAACATAAGGGTGGGCAAGTGGGCCCATCACCCATGGAAGCAAATCAAAAATGCACTAAAACATGTATTGCACTATTGTACACAGGCAACAGCACATCTCTAACAGGCAGTGCAAACAATGCAGACAATTTACGTTAGTCGCTCAAAACCTCTGTTTTTACAATAAAAACATCACTCTTTCAACCGATAAAGGGTCATACCACATGGACGGGCCCCTTGCATGCACCATCCATGGAGCCAATCTCATAATCCATATGATGTGCCTTTGCCCTTTGGGCCCCTTTAGTGATCCCAAATGAGAACATCCGCCAATTTCCAAGGAGCCAACGGACAAATCCAAATAATGTTGCCAAGACTATCAATGGCAACTGTTACTTTACATACACAACCGGCATACTTTGGATTGAAGAGGACACCAGAAAGGATGCCTCCTATAGAAGCGATGGACATGCCGTCCACGCAATGTGTGAAAAAATAAGGAAAAGTGGGACATGGTTCGACTCTGACAGTTGTTCCACTCATCAAATTTCAGCGACAACGCCATTCAAGTAAGAACGAAAACGATGCACACTTGCCCATCAAGCATCCTCAGAACACTCCTTTGCTCCGGGGACAACATCTCAAGGGGCCACGCCAAAGCGCGGGAGTCCATCTCCCCAACCCAAGGGGCCACGCCAAAGCGCGGGAGTCCGTATCACCAACCCAACGAAGCACAGAGTCCGTATCCCTAACTCGAGGGGCCACGCCAAAAGCGTGGGAGTCCTTATCCCCAACTTGAGGGGCCACGCCAAAAGCATGGGAGTCCGTATCCCCAACTCAAGGGGCCACGCTGAAGCGTGGGAGAAAGAAAAAAAGAAAGAAAGAACGCATTGTGTAACCATCGGCCGCCCCGAAAAGCACAAGGACTGCACTTGAGCTTGGGAACAACTCAAAATGCAAGATCTTCACCTCGCAACAAACGACATTTGTATAGCGCCTCATCTTGCTAATCTAGCGCTCAAAGCATGGATGGTTCCATGAAAGGGAAGCAAAGGGAAACCCCTACCTCCTAGGACCCATGGAGCCGGAGCCCCCGTGACCCCTTCCTTCTCTGGGTCCGAATGGTGGGGAGAACTCAACCTAGAAAAGAGCGGATGTGCTGGAGATGAGCAAAAAAGTGTGAAAAGGGGTGAAAAGGGGTGTAACCGGGTGACAATCCAAAAATGCAATATCCCCAATGTGGAAGAAGCATCAAAACCTACGCTAGGCGTAACAATGATGCCCCTAGTATCTCAAAGTTTTTTTTTTGACGGAGAGCACACAATGCTGGGTCTCTAGTACGCCCACAAGCCCAAGATGTAGCGCGCGCTGCACTAAGTGCGCCCCTGCTGTGCTTGATGCTGTGCAGGGGGTATTTCAGAATCTCACGCATCGTTGTGGAGGCATAAAAGGCACAAAAGGTGCTCCCTCTGCCCCAAACAACGGCGAAGGGACGAAAAGCTGCTGAAACGCAGATCATGAGCACGCCAGCGATGCCACGATAGCCTTCGGCACCGGGGGCACCAGTCACCAGGGTCCATTGTAGCCCCCCCCCCCCTTGTCTAAGCTACGCAAAAGTACGGATGCTCCGGGGTATTGCCACACCGAAGCAACCCAAAGATCAATCTGTTGCATATATAGTCAAGAAAACTGTTGTGTCAGATATCCAAAATGTAGTGCAGCCACATAAGACATGGGTTTGGTGACAAATTTGCCGGTCACATAGGGTCATGGACACACTTAATTAATTGTTGTGGGTGTTTGCCCACTTGACCCCACATGGATGTCTGTTTTATGGCCAAACCCTAACCCTAACCCTAATCAAGACTGAATATTGGGACCGAGCTAGTGGGGGAGGGAACATCAGCTCTAACTGGTGAGGGACATCAAGAATGATTCACACATTGATGACTCTTGACAAAGTGAAATCAACATGCAAGTGAACCCCATCACCACAAGGCCCACTTTCAAGGCTTTTTGGTCTTCTGAGGGGCCAAAATGCCCCAAAATGGGCTCAAAATGGGCTCATTCCACCCGTTTGTGCACCCCAAATGGTCTAGGATGAAGTTTGGAAAAATGGGTTTTTGAGCCATTTTTGACCCATTTTGGGTACCAAAACAACCCATTTTCAAGGCATTTGGGTACCAAAACAACCCATTTTCAAGGCATTTGGGGGTTTTCGGAGGACCAAAATGTGCCACCACAACCTCAAAACAGTCCAAAAACACTTGTTTTAGCGTCGCACATGGTCTAGGATCATTTTTGAGAAAAGTCATCTTTTTGCCCCTACTGGACCCTGTTGACCCATTTGGGCACCCACCTGTTTAAGCTTGAGCTTGCAGCTTGCCGCAGCCTAGTGGGCCTAGGTATTGGGGTCTAGGCGTCCGTTTGGGCAATTTTGAGGGGTGGAAACCACAAAAAGTGGGGGGTTGCGGGTGGACTAGGTGCCCTCGGAATCGCATTTTGAGCCATGTAGCCCAAGATATGGCCTATTCTTGGTTTGTGGCTGTCGGCATTTGGAGCTTCTGCGGGCTTTTTGGGCTGTTTCCGGGACATATCATGGAGTTAGAGGGCCGCAAAGAGCTAGTTGACACGGGGCGCTCAAGCCGCACGTGAAGTGCACCCACCGTTCCCCTTCGTTTGGCCGTTTTGAATGGGTTCCAGGGCTTTTTTGGCCCAAAAATGGCTGTTTTAGGCCGTAAACTGCATTTTTTGAAACCGAGGTCCGCCACTTGCGAATCCCGTTCCCGGCCGCCACCGTTGAGTTTCTTGCTCAAACTTTGTGTGATTGTACTTCACACCCATAGGTATCATCCACCAAAATTTCACCCGAATCGGAAGCACCACGACGGAGTTGTGATTTTTAGCCATTTCGCGCGTGCTGCTTGCTGCTTGCTTGCTTGCTTGCTTGCTGCTGCTAAACCTGGTAGGTCCACCCTAGACACTAAAAAGGGTTATAAAACCAAGACTGGTTCCACCAGCTCGGTGACCCTAATCAAGACTGAATATTGGGACCGAGCTGGTGGGGGAGGGAACATCAGCTCTAACTGGTGAGGGACATCAAGAATGATTCACACATTGATGGCTCTTGACAAAGTGAAATCAGTTTACAAGTGAACCCCATAACCACGAGGCCCCCTTTCAAGGTTTTTTGGACTTCTGAGGGGCCAAAATGCCCCAAAATGGGCTCAAAATGGGCTCATTTCACCCATTTGTGCACCCCAAATGGTCTACGATGAGGTTTGGAAAAATGCGTTTTTGACCCATTTTTGACCCATTTTTGGTCCCAAAACAGCCCATTTTCAAGGCATTTTGGGATTTTCGGAGGACCAAAATGGGCCACCACAACCTCAAAACAGTCCAAAAACACTTGTTTTAGCGTCGCACATGGTCTAGGATCATTTTTGAGAAAAGTCATGTTTTTGCCCCTATTGGACCTTGTTGACCCATTTGGGCACCTACCTGTTTGGGCTTGAGCTTGCAGCTTGCCGCAGCCTAGTGGGCCTAGGTATTGGGGTCTAGGCGTCCGTTTGGGCAATTTTGAGGGGTGGAAACCACGAAAAGTGCGGGGTTGCGGGTGGAGTAGGTGCCCTCGGAATCGCATTTTGAGCCATGTAGCCAAAGATATGGCCTATTCTTGGTTTGTGGCTGTCGGCATTTGGAGCTTCTGGGGGCCTTTTTGGGCCGTTTCCGGGACATATCATGGAGTCAGAGGGCCGCAAAGAGCTCGTTAACACGGGGAAGTCAAGCCGCACGTGGAGTGTAACCACCGTTTCTCTTCGTTTGGCCGTTTTGAATGTGCTCCGGGGCTTTTTTGGCCCAAAAATGGCTGTTTTTGGCCCTAAGCTGCAGTTTTTGAAACTGAGGTCCGCCACTTGCGACGCCCGTTCCTAGCCGCCACCGTTGAGTTTCTCGCTCAAACTTTGTGTGATTGTACTTCACACCCATAGGTATCATGCACCAAAATTTCAACCAAATCCAAAGCACCACGACGGAGTTCTGATTTTTGCCCATTTCGCGCGTGCTGCTGCTTGCTTGATGCTTGCTGCTGCTGCTGCTGCTTGCTTGCTTGCTGCTAAACCTGTTAGGTCCACCCTAGACACTAAAAAGGGTTATAAAACTAAGACTGGTTCCACCAGCTCGGTGACCCTAACCCTAACCTTGTCACCCTGCACCTCAGGACAATGTGCTCCAGCTGTCTTTTTTATGCTGTTCGGAACAGTGTAGGAACAGTGTAACGATTCCTTGGAATAGCGCAGGAACAGCGTAAAGATTTCTGCTTCTGTCTCACCTTGCGCTTCAACAGCTCTGCACGGGGCTTGGGCTTGGGCACAGGCTCTGCCTTGGACTGGGAGGGTGCCGCCCGCGCACCGCGCACACCGCGTCATTCAAGTATCCCGGGTGTTGTGCCATGCTGGACAACATAGCCCCAGGACTTGGAACGGAGTGAGGGGGTGACGTGCAGCGCACATGCGCATCAGGGTTCATGGATGCGGCCAAACGCACGTGCCCTGGTGCACCGTGCGCACCGCGCGGGCGGAACCCTCTGGGCTTCCCCCCTTTTGAAGATGTGAATGTTTTCAGTCTGACATGTCTGTAGGGCGAAAGGGCATGCAGATTGTAACGTTATGCACACACGTGCAGCATAACAGGCACACTAAAATGTACCCGGAAACAGTGTGGGAACAGTGTAAAGATATTGAGGAATAGTGTAGGAACCAGACTTTGAGTTAGTGCGACTCCACGTATCATGGGAGTTGTAACATTATGCACACACGTGCAGCATAACAGGCACACTAAAATGTACCCGCAAACAGTGCAGGAACAGTGTAAAGATATTGAGGAATAGTGTAGGAACCAGACTTTGAGTTACCCCCCGCCCCCCTTGCAAAGTCCCGGGGTAGCGCGCGACGGTCTCCCGGGTGGGGGGGGGAGACGGTCACCAAGTGACGGTCTCCCGGGGGGGGGGGGGATTGCAAGGGTATCTCAAGGCAAACTGTGGTACCCTCCACTGACGCAAGCAAAGAGAACACGTGTGAAGCGACTTTCGCGTTGATGCGGTGCCAATGTGTTTCATCCAACACAAATGTTATTGAGGATCCAAAGGAACGGTAAAGAACTTCTGGGTACGAGAATAACACACTTTGAATTGTTGCACATGCTCGGTTTGCATGACAGGCACGGGGTGTGTTGCACTGGCCGAGGAGGAGGAGGCAATGGCGCGCGGGGCTGGTTTGGCAACCGCTTTAGCGCCCGCTTGCACAGCCAAACCAGTCCGTTTGGCGGCTGGCTTTCCTCTTGGCTGGGGGGCAGCCTTTCCTCTTGCCTTGGGGGCAGCCACCGACTTCTTCGGAGGCACCAAATCCTTAGGGATCCACTTTTCCTCACATATATCACGAGTGAAGTACAGTTTCCCATAAACACATGGCCCAAGCCCCAAACTCCACGTGCACTCTTTGCCCATACTACTTCCACATCATTACCCTCCTCTTCCTCCTCTTCCTCCTCTTCCTCCTCACTACTCGAAGACATGGAGTCCACATCAGAGTCCTCTTGTCGCGATTCATCACTAGATGTGGAACCCGATGATGAGGAATCCGAAGATTCAGATTCAGATTCTGTGGGGGAGTCATCGTGTGTGCGTGAAAAATATTCCGTGTCTTCCAACTCTGAGAGCTTCATTCCCTTTGGACAATGGCACAATGGCATCGCTACCATCGTCCGTCACAACGGGATTCGGCTTCAAGAAGGCATCCAATGTGGATTGCAAGCTGCGCTTCCGGGGCACATTTGCGGCCATAGTGGGTTGTGTAGGCTGTGCCGGTGTTTGGGGTTGCGGAGACATGGGCGTAACATCCGGTGACTCTGGCGACCTGGGGGATTCAACCGCCACAGACTCTAGCCTTGAGAGTTGAGCACTCTCATGATCCACCGGAGTGACCCCACCAAAGCGTATGTACCGAATGTGGCAAAATTGCGGCCCATTTGGCGAAGGCCCCACAATAGTGGCCAACACATGTGCACCAAGTGTGCGTGAGTGGTACCATACATGGTCACCGGGAGAAAACATCTTGGGTCTGAAGTGGCAACACAACACACCCATACAACGCCTTTGGAGAGAGAATATCACAGAACATACACAGATGCTTGATTTGTAGTACTAGGAAAGCAATGCAAGGCCATGCGTAAAGCAGATGGGCAACACAAACCAGCACAATACATGTTTACCGAGCTGGGTTTACCCTGTCGAGGTTTTACACCACCTTTTAGGGTCCAAGGGTGAGCAACACGTTTTTACCGAGCTGGGTTTACCCTGTCGAGGTTTTACACCACCTTTTAGGGGCCAAGGGTGAGCAACACGTTTTAGCAAGCAGCAGCAGCAAGCAGCAGCAAGCAGCAGGCGAGTAAAAAGTCCTTGCGACGACACCGTGGGTCAAAACCGGCATCCAAGTACCTCAAAACGACCGGGGGGCAAAGGCGCATCACCACAAACAAGTTTCGTTGCATTTCCAGCCGTCTAGCCCGTTCTATGCCCGATTTAGTGTCCAAAAATGGCCGTTTTTGGGCTGTTTTCGGCTGTTTTCAGGACGATCGTCCTGAAAGTTCAGGACGATCGCCGCTACGCCAAGCAGGTGTTTCCGATGAGGGCCGTTGCTCTTCCATGGCGATTGGGCTATCAAAGGATGGCAAATGGGTGTTCAATAAGGCGTGTACCACGCCGTGGTGCCACACGGTGGTCCATTTCGAGGTGAAAACGAGCCGTTTTTGAGCCGTGTTTCAGGACGATCGTCCCGACCGTGGAGGCACATCTCGAAAGCAAGTAGTCTTTCCTCAACGGTGATCTCCAATGCGTTACGCAAGACTAGGACCCAGCTCGGTCCTAGTTCGAGTCTTGATAGCAGCAACAGCAGCAAGCAGCAAGCAGCAACAACAGCAAGCAGCAGACGCAAGAAAAGTCCTTGCGGCGGCACCGTGGCTCAAAATCGGCATCCAAGTAGCTCAAAACGACCGGGGGGCAAACGCGCATCACCACAAACAGGTTTCGTGCCGTTTCGAGCCGTCTAGCCCATTCTATGGTCAATTTAGTGTCCAAAAATGGCCGTTTTTGGGCTGTTTTCAGGACGATCGTCCTGAAAGTTCAGGACGATCGTTGGTCTGCCACGTAGGGGTTTCCGATGAGGGCCGTTGTTGTTTCATAGCGATTGGGCCACCAAAGGATGGCAAATGGGTGTTCATTAAGACATGTACCATGCCGTGGTGCAACACGGTGGTCCATTTTGAGGCGAAAATGAGCCGTTTTTGAGCCGTTTTTCAGGACAATTGTCCTTACCGTGGAAGCACATCTAAAAAGTAGCAGTGTTTCTTCCACGCTGATTTCCATTGCGTTACACAAGACTAGGACCCAGCTCGGTCCTAGTTCGAGTCTTGATAACTAGAAAAACATGGAAGTGACGGTCTCCCGGGGGGGGGGGGGGATTGCAAGGGGGGGGACTTTGCAAGGGGGGGGGGTAGTGCGACTCCACGTATCATGGGAGTTGTAACATTATGCACACACGTGCAGCATAACAGGCACACTAAAATGTACCCGCAAACAGTGCGGGAACACTGTAAAGATATTGAGGAATAGTGTAGGAACCAAACTTTGAGTTAGTGCGACTCCACGTATCATGGGAGTCACAAATTTTGGGATGGGGGTCCAACGGGAGTCACGGGAAACATTGGGAACTCACAGGGCTTTTAGAGAAGTTTGTACAATTGGGAGATAGAACTGCATCAAAGTTATGACAAGGGGAAGGGCAGTAGAAAGGGCACAGATTCCTTGGGATTCAGTGGGTGTCATGGCAAAAGTTTGTGGGGTTCAGAGGGAGTAACGGGGAAAAAATTGAGATGCAAAGGATTCAGAAAAAAAAGGAAATTTGGGGTTCACACTTGCTGAAGGTCTGGTAGGAACAGTGTAGAGCAACATGAGGAACAGTGCTGGTTTGCTCTGCTGAGCCAAGCTACAGCCCGCCCCCCGAGTCGGCAAACCTGGCGGCCAACGAGTCGGCGAGCGAGTCGGCGACGCACTTTACCCGACTTGGACGGCGGGATCAAAATTTTGGAGGTCAGCACAAAATAAGGCCTATTATGCGGTATTAGCTGTGCAGGTATCATTCCATTTTGCATGGCACTCCTCAATCAGTGCTGCACCCAAAAATCTTGGAAATTTTGGTTTTTGGCAACTTCACCGAATTTCGCCGACTTGTTGGGCACTTGCCGACTCGGGGGGGGAGGTTGAAGCGATATGACCAGGTTATATGTAAGTGTTCCGCCACGAAGGGCATATATGGTGGAACTCTTTGAGAACTGTTGAATGCGTGAACACCCCCACGTGAGGCTGTACAACCCAAGTGGCCGGGAAAATGTCCCAGAGCCTGTCTTTGCCGGCCCCACGAGAAAGTGCGAAAATTGGAAATGGCACCGGTGGTCTTATGGTGCCATTGAACCAAGGGGTGGTTCCTGCGCGCGGCGATGAGCAGCCGCATACCTCGGAAAATAAGAATTCCACTGCTTGCATATTGCTCAATGCGTGTTATGTTTGTGTGCCCCTCTCACAGCAAGACTCGGGCCAGCCACTGAGTACAGGGTGTCACTGCAAAGCCCCTGCTTTCTTCACTGGGAGGGTCCAGTGCACCCCTCCGCCCATGGGATAGGCGTCCTTGACCAGCATCTGCAAGTGAGGGGGTGTTTCTGAATGGCGGGCGGACTTGGGTTTCCTGTGACAACCCTGCAAACCACCCATCAGCGGAATCTCGGTATGACCAATCTGCAGCAGAATCGTTCAATGGATGCTAAGTACCTTCCCCCCCCCATGTCCATCCCCCCCCCAAGGAACGACGGTCCCCCCCCCCCCCCCCGGGGGGGGACCGTAAACCACTCCCGACCAGCCAATTTTAGTATAACCCAACTAAAAATTTTCTTCGGCGCCTTTGGCGCCTGTGATTTCCTATTGATTTCTTACTGTTCATGGGCCAAGTGACGGTTCCCCCCTGGGGGGGGGGAATGGACACGGCGAGGGGATGGACACGGGGGGGGGGGGGGTACAAGGAAACATACAACAACCAGTGCCCAGTAAGGTTTTACTTCTTCACAAACCTCTGCTCATGTCATCTGGAAATTGAGCAGCCCATTTGGCTGCAGTCATATGTTTGCCACGCTTTCTTGCTTGCGATGGTTGTTTACCCGATGGGGCTGGTTGTTGCTTGCTCTGATGGAAATTCATCAGGTGTAGGCACAGGCATGGATATGTTGACAGAGCAGAAAAATTGGGGGGGAGGGAGTGTGAACCATACCCAGAGTACATCCCCCACAACACAGGAGACCCTCCCCGTATCCCCGCAAAACCTGAATGCTCACCCTTCTAATATTCGGAAATATTGGGATATATTCGGATTCTTCAGAATTAGCAGGTCCAGCTCTGATTCGGAAATATTCGGAAATATTCGAAAATTCGCTTCCGAATGAGCTGGAAACCCTGCCACGGCCAGGTCTAGGAAGGAAATCATATTAAGGAGCAATAGTCCATGGGGCTTCTGCCCATTCCATCACCCAGATTCACCCAAGGGGCAGCAGGTCCAGGTCTAATTCGGAAATATTCGGAAATATTTGAAAATTCGCTTCCGAATGAGCTGGAAACCCTGCCACGGCGCAACGCTGCCACCCATTCGGCCATTCCATGTCAGTGGAAAGGTTAGTTTCAAGGGGAGAGAAAACATATTCACCAACCTGGCACCAACCTGAAAGAGAGATAGTGAAAGGGCTGCAAAACGAAAGGAGGCTTCTCATCCATAGGCCTAACGGCGGCAGCGAGAAGATCCTTTGCGGGAAGAGCTTTTTGAAATCAAACGCCAAAGGTAGGAATACCCTCCGAAATTTGAATGGAAGCCTCCAGACCTCAACACTGAATGACGGGCAGCACAAAGGCAATCACCAAACCCCAGTAGTAGCGGTGTCCCGGTTCAATAAGCGTTTCGGCTTAAGCTAAGCCCTCATCAGCTGTGTATCAACACAGACAGGTGTGTAAAGGAGAAATCAATCTGAAGAGCTGCAATCAGAC
This sequence comes from Eutreptiella sp. 'Long Island Sound 2002', assembly GCA_964036045.1. Taxonomy (NCBI): domain Eukaryota; phylum Euglenozoa; class Euglenophyceae; order Eutreptiales; family Eutreptiaceae; genus Eutreptiella; species Eutreptiella sp. 'Long Island Sound 2002'. The sequence continues at coordinate 7,138,325 of OZ038400.1, read as the reverse complement.
AGCAGAGGTGACCAGTCGCCATCTAAAAGCTCTGGATCAAGCCGAATTCCGAGTTCAGCCCAGGCTTCTGAGGCGTTGTTGGAGGGGTGGCGAACCGGTGAAAACTGCAGTGTGTGAGCAACACTCTGTAAGTCATGTGCTGGCGTATGCCCAACCTCCCTCGTGGCCCGTGCCGTCGGCTGCCTATCGGGCGGTGCTGGGAGTCCTTGCACTGCGCACGCACCGCGCGCTACTTTTAGACTAGGTTGCCCCCGAAGAGCCCCCATGCACACCCCTTCCAGCACCCCTAAATTTAGGTCACCCAAACTACCCTAGCTAGACAACGGCGGCCTGGCAGGTAGAAGATCCTTTGCGGGAAGAGCTTTTTGAAATCATCCGCCAAAGGCAGGAATACCCTCCGAAATGTGAATGGAAGCCTCCAGACCTCAACACTGAATGACGGGCAGCACAAAGGCAAACCCCAGTAACCCCCCCCCCCCTTTGTATAAGCTACGCCAGGAAGGAAATCATATTAAGGAGCAATAGTCCATGGGGCTTCTACCCATTCCAGCCCCCAAACTCACCCAAGGGGCAAGTCGCGCGGGTATTGTTTGTATAAGCTACGCCAATGTACACAATTATTACAGTCCCTACGCCTACTGTAGCTTGAACAACAGCGTGGCTTGCGCGCAACACATACAACTGCCGACACACACGTGCGCAGGCCACATGTGCTGAAATTGGCAATTCAGGACCTATGGGATGCATCAGACTAAAAAAAAATTCCTGGTGCACCAGCAGGGGGCCACATGTGCTGAAATTGGCAAATGTGACGACACACCCATGTCTTATGTGGCCACACTACATTTTGTACATAATCAAATTACGTACAAAATTAATACGGTCCCTACGCCTACTGTAGCTTGGACAAGGGGGGGGGGGGGTAGTGTAGAAAGCTCCACTAAATTGCCGAACAAAATCTGTACCCTGCGAAAACAAAAATCCAAATGCTACCAATTGAATGCGACAGCTTTTTTTTCGCAAGCAACCCCCAGAGGGGGGGACCGCCCGCAAAACTTTCTTCCAGGCGCGAATTTTTTTCCAGCCCCCCCCCCCCCCCCCGGGTGCCATGCACGTGATGCAAACAAGCAAAATTAACAATACACTGCACCCATTCATTGGCTATCTGCCTGCCCCTGATGCTGAACAGGGACACGATAAAGCTTCCTCGTACCATCGCACATAGTCCTGAACTGCTGCACAGCTGCCCATCAGCGACAGGGATGGATGAGCTGCCGGCTTAGGCTTGGGTGCACGTTTGGCAACTGTTGGTGTGCTGCTGTACTTTTCACCGTGGGGAGAATTTGCAGGATGCCTGTGGTAAAGAAGCATTCTGCACAGCGGCAGTCCCAGGGGATTCCACACTGCACCCACTTTACCGCGGCTATATTAGCACCAAAAGACGAGAGGGTACAGCGATGTGAGTGTGCATGCGTGTGTGCATGTGGTGTGCGTGTGTATGCCGCTGCGGGTGCTGCATAATATCAATGAGGCACATCTCCGTATTGCTGTGTTGCCAAAGGCTCTGGCATACACGCTGACATGCATACATGCTAATGGTGTCATCAGGAGGGGGGTGGAAAAAAAGTCCTGATCCCGGGCTACAGCGTTATTTTCGCAGGCAACCCCTGGGAGGGGGGGGGGGGTACGAAAATTTTTTCCTTACACATTGCCCAAAATTTCCTTTAAACGAAGCCGTTTCAAGGTGCATGGGTGGTTTATCTATAATAATTTGTGATTCCAAGAGTGTTAATGAAATTCGACGTACCCCCCCCCCCTTGTCCAAGCACCGCCAAAGGCACAAAAAACGACGGTTTCACCAGGTAGTGGTGCTTGGACAAGGCCGGTGACTGCGCGCGGCACCCCTGGTCAAGAATCGTGATGTGTCCCCTGGACCCCAGGGTGTGTCTGCCACAAAAGCAAGGACACATTAGCAGCACAGTACTGCAGAACTCTGGACTCTGTCAATCTGCATCACAGTTTCTCATGTCATGGGCTGATTCAGTGACAGGGAACTACATGGGCTCAGAATAGAACCCAGTGCCCCGCCCGTATCGCATGTGGATCAATTGCACATGCGCAGGTTTGGCTGCAGCTTTGGCAGGTGCCTTGGCGCGCTTGGGTGCAGGCAATACCCGACTTTACAAAATGCAGGCATGACCTACCAGACAATCTCAGGCTGCTCCATATTGGACTTGAAACATTCAGAGGAAGGAAATTTGTATTGAAAAATCAAACACATGACACCAAGGATGGTGCATGATTGATCCAATACTGCTGGCCGGCCAGTAAAAGATTGTACGAATTGCTTTAACAAGCAGTGTTGCAACCACAGATGCAGATGAAAGGCACAGAAGACATGATACTCCGGCTAGATCAACCTGGCTGGGTCACTCTGCGTCTGAAAAGAGGTCCCCACTCAGCAACCAGAACACACTGCTTGTGTAGACAGGCAAACAGTGGGCATCAATGTCAGTGATCTTCCATGCACTTACTGGGGATCAATCAATACCCGACTTTACAAAATGCAGGCATGACCTACCAGACAATCTCAGGCTGCTCCATATTGGACTTGGAACATTCAGAGAGGAAAATCTGTATTGAAAAAATTTGTATTGAAAAATAATGCAAAATAATCTACATCCTCCAGCATTGAAAACTTCAGGCCATTTGGAACATAGGCCTTCTGGTAGGCTGCCCTCACAGCATCGTCAGTGAAAGAAGAGACATTCAGGACTGCAGGACAGGGAAAATGGGAAGCGCTGGAGTCCATATCCCCAACCCAAGGGGCCACGCCAAAGCGCGGGAGTCCATATCCCCAACCCAAGGGGCCATGCCAAAGCGCGGGAGCCCGTATCCCCCACTCAAGGGGCCACGCCAAAAGCGCAGGAGTCCGTATCCCCAACTTGAGGGGCCACGCCAACAGCATGGGAGTCCGTATTCCCAACTCAAGGGGCCATGCCGAAGCGTGGGAGTCCGTATCCCTAACTCGAGGGGCCACGCCAAAAGCGCGGGAGTCCGTATCCCCAACTTGAGGGGCAACGCCAAAAGCATGGGAGTCCGTATCCCCAACTCAAGGGGCCACGCCGAAGCGTGGGAGAAAGAAAAAAGGAAACAAAGAACGCATTGTGTAACCATCGGCCGCCCCTAAAAGCACAAGGACTGCACTTCAGCCGGGGAACTAGCTTCTTCCCCCTTCAATGACAGGGGTCGAGATGCCCCTGGTATCCCAAACTATGGGTCTCTAGTACGCCCCACATTGTAGCGCGCGCGCTGCACTAAGTGCGCCCCTGCTGTGCTTGATGCTGTGCAGGGGGTATTTCAGAATCTCACGCATCGTTGTGGAGGCATAAAAGGCACAAAAGGTGCTCCCTCTGCCCCAAACAACGGCGAAGGGACGAAAAGCTGCTGAAACGCAGATCATGAGCACGCCAGCCATGCCACGATAGCCTTCGGCACCGGGGGCACCAGTCACCAGGGTCCATTGTACCCCCCCCCCCTTGTCTAAGCTACGCAAAAGTACGGATGCTCCGGGGTATTCTACAAATGCCCCGTGGCAAACAGGAACTGCCCTGGGGCATTCTAGATGAGCGATTGGTGGGTAAGTTGACGCAAGCCGTCGCATTCGCTTGATCCAACGTCGTAGAAAAGTTCGTGTGGAGCCAGGTGTCCTGTCAATTTTGTAATCACAGTACCCCCCCTCCCTTGCGCAAGCACCAGCCAGGTCAGGAAAGTGACGGTCAGACCGGGTCCTGGTGCTAAGCCAAGGCGGTGCAACCGCGCGACGTGCGGTACCAAAAGAAAGCATGTCCCGAAAACCTGGTGATGGGGATGGGCTGCGGATTGAGAAGAGTACACGGTCAAAAGGGGCATGATGCTCAATCTCATGCCCATTCCTCATGAATCGACGAACAATCACACTTTGCCTAATTTCTGAGCATAAAAGCTGTGGTCAGAAAATTCGGTAAAAGTGACGGTCAGACCGGGTCCCGGTGCTTAGACAAGGCGGTGCTTGCGCAAGGGGGAATATGCCGCAGTTTGAATGAGCATGAAACGCGGGAATTAATCACAGAAACGTACATGTTCATGATCATGGATATCGAATTTCACGCCCGCATCTTGAGAGGAACTATTTTGGCTGCAGTGCAGGGGCGATAACCAAAACGAGCTTGGTCTTGCAGGCATCCGCGCTCACCGCCACCGGACTCACCAACTCACCAAGCCAGGATTGTGGAGTCTGAAAAACTGGGGACGAATGGAGGCAAATGGGGGGGAAATAGGGAAATGGAGGGCATAGCACACAGGATGTGGGTTGTGGAGGGTTGTGGCAGGTGGTGGTTGAGGGAAATAGGGAAATGGAGGGCATAGTACAAAGGGAACTGTGGGGACGATCTTCGACCTCCGGAGGAATGGGGAAAGTGGGACTGTGAAAAATGGGTGTTTCGTCCCATTTTCCCCTATTTTTCTCTCCTTTTTCTCCCATTTCCCTCAACCACCGACCGCCACAACCCTCCACAATCTACATCCTGTGTGCTGGCTACGCACTAACCGACGGGAAAATGAGCATTCTTGCCACTCGCCGACAAACACCGCCACGGTGGCTAGTGCGGATGCTTGCTCCTGATGATTTCTGGGGACGACGTAGAGGCCGTAGATCGCCCAGGGTGGCCAACGCCTAGAGGGAGTGCAAGGGATAGACAGACAGACGGTCATTCAGGGTAGGCATCTCGCCTTTAGATCTTCAAGGATCTCACGGTACGCCAAGATCGTGCGACGCGCGTTGCAGTCCATGGGGCTGGCAGTCCTCTCTGCAAGCGATATGGCCGTCTCATAATCGCGAATGCCGGCACGCCAGGCGCAGTTGACGGCGTGCAGCTCCCCGCGCAACGCGTACCGGTCGGCGCACTCCGCATCCGCCTCGGCCCCCGCCATCCAGTCGGTCACGTAGGCAATGGCCTCGTCAACGCGGCCCCGCGAGACCATCGCGTCCGCCTTGAGCCGCACGGGCCACAGGCCGGCGGGGCAGACCCGCCGGGCCCGATCAATGTCATCCTCCCCCGCGCCGCCGGGGCAGAGCGCGCGGTCGCAGTACGCGTCGCACTGGGCCTGCGCGTCCGGCGCCGTCTCGATGAGGGCGGTGTAGTCCGCGTACGCGGCGTGGGGCTGGCCCTGGCGCATGCGCACCGCGGCCCGCATCCTCAGAGCCCCCGGGTACGCGGGGCAGATGCGCAACGACGCGGTCAGGTCCGCGAGGGCCTCGTCGCTCTTGTTGAAGTGGTCCCAGCAATCGGCCCGATTGGCCAGGGCCACAAAGGCCCGCGGGTAGTCGAGCCGGAGGGCGGTCGTGTAGCACCGCAGGGCCTTCGCGTACTCCTCGAGCCCTTGGTAGCAGAACCCGAGATCGAAGTGGATCGTGGCGTCGTTGGGCACGGAGCGCAGCGCCGCCTCGAGCAGCTCGCTGGCGCTGAGGTCGTCGTGGTGGGTGTACAGGAGGCAGGCGTGCAGCCGGAGGGCCTCCGCCGGGGGCGGCCGCCGCCGCAGGGCGCCATGCATCACGTCGATCGCGCCGTCGCGGTCCTGGAGGATGAGCCGGGCCTTCGCCGCCCAGTAGTAGGCCTTGAACATCCTCGGGAAGAGGGCCACGGCCGCCCCGAAATTGTTGAGGCTGTCCCGCGGGACATTGGTGGTCGCCATGAGGCGCACCCCTTCGTGCACGTATTGCTCGGCCCTCGCCTCGATCTCCTTGATGGCACCGCGGGCCAGCCCGGCCCAGGCGCTGCAGACGCAGGCGGCGTGCGGCAGGGACTGGAGAGGACAGAAGGAGAGGACGTAGCCAAAGACATGACTGGGGACCTCCATTGTCCTAGATTTTGGGGCTTCACAGTCCGGCTGCCTTGAAGGAACCACCTGGAGCGTCGGGATGCCGTTGGAGATCTCCAAAGGTGCGGGGGGCGTCTCCGGCGCCAGCCGCTCCTGCGCCTCAGACTGCAGCTGCATCAACGCCCCGTCGGTTTCTACGATGCAAGGCTTTCCTGCGCACCAGCACAGGCTGCTCCTGCTCGTGCCTTCCAGGCATGTGACGTGGTGCAAGAGAACGTCTTGGCGCACGTCGCTGTGGAATGTGCTTACATTCATCTCTGAAAACATGCGAAGCTGTGGCACCTCACTGCCACGCCCCCACCTTCCCGGGGTGGGTGATTGCTGGGCCGTTCCCCCTACGAGAGGGCCTGCACATGTACCCCCCCTCCCCCTTGCGCAAGCACGCTGAAAGGCAAGAAAACAATGTTTAGATCTGTCCCGTGCTTAGACAAGGCAGGGGCAATAACAGGAAACCAAAAAGAGCAGTCGGAAAAACGACGGTCAGACGGGCCCGTGTGCTTAGCCATAATCTGATGATGGCTGTCACCCCCGGTATCCCACCGGCAGGAAATCACCGTTCAAACGTCCAGCAAACGCGGCAGAGCCGCGGCCAACAATTGTCCATATGCGGCGGAGCCGATCCCATGTGTTCGACAAGGCGCCCTCACGATGTGCTGTGCGACAAGGCGCCCTCACGATGTGCTGTGCTGTGCTGCACTGCACTGTGCTGCACTGCGCGCTGTATTGTGCTGTGCTCTGCTGTGCTGTGCTGTGCTGTGCTGTGCTGTGCTGTGCTGTGCTGTGCTGTGTTGCGCTGCGCTGCGCTGCGCTGTTGTGCTGTGCTCCGCTGTGCTGTGCTGTGCTGTGCTGTGCTGCACTGCGCTATGCTGCACTGCACGCTGTATTGTGTTGTGCTGTGCTGTGCTGTGCTGTGCTGTGCTGTGCTGTGCTGTGCTGTGCTGTGCTGCGCTGCGCTGTGCTGTGCTGCGCTGCGCTGTGCTGTGCTGTGCTGTGCTGTGCTGCTGTGCTGCGCTCCGCTGTGCTGTGCTGTGCTGTGCCGAAGGCGCTGTTACCAGAAGGCAATGGCCGGGATGTCTACCCACGGGTACAGGTAAACGGGCGGGGCTGTGTGTGTTGTGTGCGCGCCGTGTGTATGTGTGTAGGTCCTGGTGGAGAGAGGGGGAGCCGGGAAGACCTGGTCGGCCCGCCCTTGGCGACCGTCCTTACTCCAGGAGCTCCCGCTGCACTCCCTCTCGCTCCGCTTGTTGGGGCCCTGTACACTCCAGGTGGGCCCGCTGCATTGAGGGGGTCCGCAGGGCTGCTGCCCATTGCTCCAGTACAGCCGGCTCCCATAGCTGGTGGCGCACTGGGGCCGCTCGTGTTCCCACCTTCTGGTCGAGCCACGTTGCTAGCCGCCGGCGGGCCGGCCTCCATTCATGGGATTGGGCCGAGCAGGCCCAGAGGTGGGGCGCTGTCTCGGGCTGCGCTCCGCAAAGGAGGCACGTGGCATCCAGCACCGTGTCCCGGTGAGAGGAACGGTGGGCTAGGACAGTCATCGTCGGGATGTTGTCCATACGATGCGCCGTGATATGGCGATGCTGGTCGTGATCGAACCAGTCAAGGGGGAGACCCCCCCCGACATGTAGTTTACCCCCCACCGGGCCTCATAGGCGGCCTGCGCCAGTATGGAGGCCCGGTCCTGCAACCAGTCGCTCAGTGCCGTCGGGGAGAGCTGACATTGGTCGCGGTAGGGTACTGGGGGGATAAACGAGTAGGGGCGCCTAAGGAGCCATGTGAGGTCCACCTCCGGCGGTTCCTTCGTCGCCGCATCTACACGGACGTTGAGGTCCGTGATCCAGTGCGACGGCGTGGTAACCACATTGATTGCGGACTCTGGGGAGAGGCGCTGCCCCCCCAGGACGGTGGCGTAGAGATGGTGGATGCCATCTCTGCAGTGACCTCCCTCCTGGTACGTGCGAAGGGCCCCCACCGCCGCTTCCGAGTCCGGCACCAGCCAGTATACTCCTTGCTGCATCGCCAGCCGGCGGAAGTACGAGAGGAGGATCATCGCCTCCCCTTCCTGGGAGGTGCCCACTCCCGAGGCCACCTGGGATTGGTATGTTGTGGGCCCGCTCTGGGCGACCCCGGCCATGGCCATACCCGCCCGCGTGGCCCCCGCATCCACCGCCACGATAGTACCGCGGAGGGTTGCCAGCGGAGGCAGGTCGTGGAACCAGATGCCTGGGCGAGCCTCGGGGGCCAGTACTTGCGGGAGGTAGGTGGTCCGGCCGTGTGGCGCCAGAAGGGCCATGTCCCCATGGTGCTCCCTGAGATGGGTGCGCAGGGCCTGGTGAAGCTCCGCCGGTACCGCTCCCACCGTATCGAGGGAGTAGTAGAGGGGCCCTTTGTGCGGGTGCCCTGGGCACCTGTGCGCCACACACTCCGCCGGGTACTGGAATTTCGCCACGGCCGCCGGGGCTATGGCTATCCACGGAAACGGCGGCAGCGCAGCGGTGACCGTCACGAGAGGGGCCTGCGATGTCTTGGCCCACTGCCGGTGGGCGGCAGTTGGGGGGGCGGCCATCCACACGATGGTGGGCGCCCAGACCCCGGTGTGCTGAAGCCGGGCCAGGGATTCCTGGTGGTGATCGCCCCATAGCTGGGCATGCAGGGGCGCGTCCACCTGCACTTGGATACCCAGGAGGGCCACCAAGAGGCGGTGCAGCCTTGTGTCGCTGGGCAGCGTGTCTGGGGGCTGCTGGCAAACCCTGAGTTCGGGCACCCAGCTCGCGGCCTCCATAGTGTCTTGCATGGCCGCGGTCGCCCGGAGGGGCTGTCCCCCATGGTATATTGTCATCATCCGGGTGGTTTTGGCCGCCCGGCCTCCGATGACGACGTCTGCCTGGTAGGTGGGCACGGCATCCGGGATCCAGTCCTTGGGTGCCGCTTGCCACCGCGGCGGGGGTTCCCTCAGGAGGGGGACCGGGACGGCAGCATGGCGGGTCAGCCACGCGCGTAGCCCCGGGATTCCGTTGCGGGCCGGCGCTCGCCCCTTGAGGGCACGCTCCGGCAGCACTCGGTGGTCTCCGGTGTAGAGGTCGCCCAGGTGATGGTAGCCCAGGGCCTGTACCGTTTCGCACACTGTCGGGGGGACGACAACCTGTACGACGTCGCCATACGGGTTGGGTACACCTCCACCCGGGGGGCAGGGGCCGCCGCCGCCGCCGCACGGGGCCCACCAGGGCCCCGCACCAGGATGGGGGTCGTCCCCGAGCAATGGCCCGGCATCCACATGGGCATGGCCACCTCGTCCACGACTCGCTGCAGCGTGGCTATGAGGTGGGGACATTTGGGGTGGTGAGTGTACTGCCCCGGGGTAAGCCTGCTAGGCCCCCCCCTTAGCGCCTGGTGCGTCTGCAGGGAGTAGGCCTGGGAGTTCCGGAATTCCCGTTTGGCCCAGGCCCCCTGCCGGACCCACTCTCGGACCACTGCGGTCTGCCACGAGTGTGCTGACCGAGTCGGGCCTTGGCATCCATGCTCCCAAGGCCCCCAGAGCGTGTCGGTGTGGGCGTGGCGGGAGATGCCCGTCACGTGTTTATACGCTCTGACCATGAGAGCGTCGTTGGCTACGTGTACTTTGGCCGTGGGGCGGTACACGCTGGCCAGGGGGAGCAGCTTGCTAGGGAGCTTGGCCATGAGTACCATCATGGCGGCGTCTGGGGAGAGCCGCTGGGGGCGGAGTTGTTACCAGAGCGCTGCCCGGACCTTTGGCAGGTTCCGGGGGGGCGTGGGCGTGCCGTGAAGGTAGATGTCCATCCCCATGTAGCGGAGGACCCCGGAGGGCTGTATTTGGGGGGCCTCCGCTAACGCCTCCTGCCGCTGGTCCGGGGTACTCGCCACCCACGTGCGGCCCAGATGGCGGGCCACGGCTGCCGGCGTGGGCGACCGCAGAGGTCGCGGGTCGGATGTCGAGCCGTGTTGGATCTTGCGGTCCGGGACATCCACCTGCAGGATACCCTGGTAGTACGTCCACTGATCCAGCAGAACCCCTTGTATAGGGCGGGAATCGCCCCGTTCCAAGAGGACGATCATGTCGTCCACCCACATGAGTCCCGGGAAGCGGAAGGGCTCTACCGCGTAAGACCGGTAGGCTATGTCCATGAACCGCAAGAATGGGAGCGCTGCCGTTGCCCCCGCATGGACTCCCTGGATCGTGCCTTGGGGGGTTCCCAAGAGTTGTGCCAGGGTGCTGGACTGCCCGCCCTAGGCCCACCTGGGCCCCCACTATAGGGTGAATGTCCTGGGCGATCATGTCGAAGAACTTCGCGAGATCCGTGATCAGGACGTCCACTATCCGGTGCCGAAGCCTGGCCAGGTCCAGCTTCATGTGCACCGTGCGGACCACCTCTTGGAGGGAAATTCCCCGCATGCCCCCCACGAGGCAGGGGCCCCCCAGGGCCCGCTCGTAGATGGCCGTCGCCACGGCGTAGAAGGCCGTGGGCTCGAGCTTGGAGACGTGGGAGGAGATGGTTATCCCCCGGAGGTTCGCCTCCTGGACTGGCTGGTCCGGGTTTTTTTAGGAGCAGGGTAACCCGCCCTCGCCTGCCCACCGTGCGGCTCACCGGGGGGCTGCGCACTACGGCGCAAAGGGTTACCTGGTCCGCCTCCGTCAGGTGCCGGTACCAGGTGATATTGATGCAAACGTCCGCCTCGGGCAGGCGGAGGTCGGGGCCGCGGGCTTTACCAGACTGCACCTCCCAGAGGTGGCGAGGCTGGAGATAGTCGCCGCGGGCCGGCGGGGCATGCTGCGGCAAGAGCCCCAGGTATTTCTGGAAGTGGGCCCACCGGTCGGGGTCGTCCCGAATCCGATGGCTATGGCCCTGAAGCCGTTGGCGGCTCAAGTATAGGGCAGACAGTGTCTCCCTGGGGTTGAGGAGCGCCTTGCTGTCCAGGGGGATCTCCAAGATATCCCGCAGGGGGCCCCAGCTACGCCGCTGCACCTCCCTCCACTGCTCCGGGGTACGCTTGAGGTTCCGGGTCTCCTGCACGCGCCGGAGGGCCCTGCGTTTAATCCCCCGGAGGCTTTGCTGGCACTGGGCTTCCCCCAGGGCCACAAGGCTCCGTTTGAGGGCGTGTCCCACCGTCACGGAGGTGCCCAACATGTTTTGGGCCGTCACCGTAAAGCGCCCTACGGAGGGGAGCATGTTGCGCGCCGGGAAGGGCTGTTGGGGAGCTTTCGAGGGGGGGGCCTGTTCCGCTGGGCACGCCCGAAGGCGGTAATGCCGGAAGCGGAGGGCCCTGACCCTGCCTGTGGTGTGGGCCCAGTCATAGATGGCCCGCTGCAGGCCCTTCGGCCATTGATCCGGGGCGAGCTGGGGGTCTACGGCTCTCTTGCGGAGCACCGGGCCCTGGAAGTCGGCTGTGTCTGCTGGGGATAGGGCCACTGGGCCCAAGTGGTACTCCAGTGTGCGGGAGACCGTATGGGGGCTGGGCTTGTCCAACCGGATCACCGGGAATGCGACGGTGAAGAGAAGGGGGACGTGGTGGTCCGAGAGGAGGGTACTCCCCCAATAGTGGTAGGAGGCGATGGTGAACTGCGCCTCGTTGTGGCAGGCGATCGTGTCGATGCGGGAGCGCGCGGCTCCCTGGAAGCAGGAGTACGTACCTTGCGGGACCGGGTGAAGGTCCACCAAGTCCCTGAGGTTAAAGGCCCTCAGGAACGTGCGGTAGCCCGTATCCCTGGGGCGTGGGGTCCCCCGATCTGCCGGCCGGGCTGCCGAGTTGGTGTCCGTGACGACCAGGACGGTTGTCCGGTCAACCAGGCAGGTCACCTCCCGCCAGATGGTTGCCCACCATCTCACATATGGCTCTATGCCAATGTTGATTTGGGGGGCATGGGCTGCCAGCACATGATGCCGACCCCACGGGGTGAGTACCTCCATGAGGAGGGCGTTTGCATCCTCCTTGCTCCAGAGAAGGGACGCCCAGGTAGTTGTCCCGACGCGGACATACACCTCCAAGCCCGCCCCCGTCTTGCCTTGGGCGGGGAGCACGACATGCCGGGCGTAGTCGTGGAAGGGGGGATCCTCAGGGCCTGCCCGGGACTGGGCCTCAGCCAGGATGAGGAGGGTGGGGCGGCGCGCTGCCATGTGCAAGGCCTGCGCCAGGAGGCGCTGCTGTAGGTACTGGCCCCGGACATTGAGCCACAGGCACCCCACGGCGTGGATGTCCCCCGGCGTGCCCTCAATTCTGGGACTGCGAGGGGCCGGGGTTCTCCGGCTCCGAGTCGAGCTCCGCAGGAGAGGGCCCGTCTTGGGGGTCGTGGCTTCGCGCCGAGTCGCTAGCCGCCTCCTCGGCCGTTCACAGGTCTCGCTCGATGAAGCCGAAGACTGTGGTCAGGGAAGGGGTCCCCGCCGGCCGCTCGCCGGTGAGCCTGGGGACTATCCAATCGCGCAGGGCCGGGGCCCGCGCTCCCAGGACCTTGAAGCCCACTGGCTTGGCAGTCTGGAGAGCCCGGGTGTAGCTCACCCACGAGGCGCTCCAGCCTTTCCAGTCGGCATCGCGGAGTTGCTGGGCCCCCAGGGGCGAGGGGACCAAGACAAGCCCCCCCCCGGGCTCTGTCGTAGGTGGCCTTGGCCACCATGGGCGTAGCGATGGTCAGGGGCTTGCCCCCGGGTGGGGTGAGGGTGGCCCTGTGGTACCCGAGGTCCATGCCCGCCGTGTCGACCGGGGCGTACCGGTCCCCACGCTTGACGCAGATTTGGACACGGGGGGGGGGGGTCGCCGGGGCACCCCGCGAGACATGCACCGGGCGCTGGCATACCAACACCAGGGCGGGGGAACTGCCCGAGGCGGGGGCGGGGCAGACCAGGCATACGCATATGCCATGGCCTGGAGCCACCACCCAGGGCGCGTGCTGCCCTCGGGGGTGGGGAGGCGGAGCTGCAGCTTCCCCTCGATCACGTAATATACCATGATCCCAAGTCCCGGCGGATGAGGGGCCGGGATGGCATCTCCCTCCCAGCTGGAGAGGGAGAAGGAGGGGACCCCCAGGGTGAAGCCCGCGAGTTGGAGCAGCTCGCGGGTCCGCTTGGCATACTGGGCCAGGGAGGGGGGGAGGCCGTCTCCTTCCGGGGAATGGGGGCCAGGGACGGGGGTGGTGTCCTGGCTTGCCACACGCATGCGGCGCCCAACCGCCGATAGGCGCTCGCTGTCTAGGAAGACAGCGACGTCCATGGCCCTGCAGGGGTTCGCCTCCTCCAGGGCGGTGTCGGCGATGAGCGCCGCCAGGCGGGACTCGTGCGGGCTCACACCGCCTGTCGGGCTATCGATGGGGCCAACAGCCGGCGGCTCAGGGTCCTCATTGGACGTGTCCGCCGGCTGCGAGGGCTCCGGAGGGCTGAGGGCGTCAGCGTCGCCATCCAGGAGGCCGACCAGCTGGGTGGCCGTGCCCTGGGACGCATCCACATCGATGGGGGGGGGGGGGCCTCTGCGGCACGCGGAGCCCCAGTGTCGAGGGCAGGTGGGGCAGCACTAGGTTGCTCACCTGGGGCATGCCCAGGTACCCGCCCCTCTTCGAGGGCCGGCTCCGCAGCAGCCTCTCCCGCCTCCGGGGGGGCCTGCTGTGGGGGGCACTGGTCGCATGGGCTGGGGCGCCAGAAGCGACAGACGTCACACCAATCCGGGGTTGGTTCCCCCGGGGGGCTGTCTCCTGCCGCGGGAGCTGAAGCCCCTGCAGCGTCTTGGGCCTGGGGGGCCGGGGGCCGGTCAGTGGGCGCCGGGGGGTCCGCCACAGGGGCCAACGGGGCGTTTGCGAGGGTCTGCCGTGGGTCCACCGCACGGATACCAGTGTCCAAGAGGTCCTGGGACACGTCCTCACCCGCGAACTCGGGGGGGGGCGGGCTGGGGGGCCCATGCCTCGGCGTGCGCGGTAGGCAGCTTGTCGGAGCCGCTAGGTGGCCCGGCAGCTGCCAGAATGCGCCGCCGGAGCCGGCTGGTTCGGCTATCAATGGCCACCCGCTGCTGTGCAGGCGGGCTCATCTGGGCCGCGGCGAGCCCCTGCCGCAGCTCGGGGGCCGCCGCCCTGCCCTCGGGCCTCACACGGCCCGGCCCCCAGGAGGGGGGCGCTTGCTGCGCTGTCGGGCGTGCCGGGGGGGGCGGGCTCTGGAGTAAGGGGCGGGCGGTGTCATCGGCCGCGTTGGCCGTCGGCGCCCGGGAAGGCACCTGTGCCTGTGCATGCAGCACTTGCGGCGGCCTGCTCACTGCATCGGCTATCAGGCGCCGGACATCCGCCTCCGTGAGAGGGGGGCGGTCCGCGCGTGGGGGGGCATCCCTGGCGGGCAGCGTGTCTTGCCGCCCCTCGCCCAGGGCGTCATGCCGGGTGTGCACGGTGAGGCCCCGTACGACACCGTGGCTCACACAGTGGACGGCCGCCGGAAGGCGGCCTGGCGGGGGCGCTACTGTACCCAAGGCAGCGCTGACTACCGCACACGCTGCCAGCGCCTGCGCGTGAGTGCGGAAGGTCAGGTATCCATGGTTCTCCCCTCCATGGAAAGCCTCCGCCACCCCCTCTGCTCTATCCAGCCACATGAAGCGATCTGCAAGGTGACGGCGGGACCTTCCAGCGGGGAGGCGCCGGATATGCAGGACGGTTGGCGGGTCCGCGGCGCGGGGCCGCTGAGGGGCTTGTGTTGCTCTGTCAGGGGGGGCATAGCCCGGGTCCCGGAGACCTGGGGTGGTCTGCGTTACGCCGGCACGGTGTTTCTGGGGCGTGCGTCGGCCTTCATCCCGGGTTGGCCGTGCCTGCTGCGTACGGGGGACCAGGAGGCCGGGCGTCGTTTGGGTTCCCGCAAGAGCGTGTGCCGGCGGTCTGAGCGGGGTGCCCACGGGCGGTTGTGCTGCAGGCTGCCGGTCTTTCTTATTCTTGCGGTGGCGCTTGCGTGGGGGTTCGTCCCGCGGTACATGCGGGGGCGGGCGTCCAGAGCTGTGCGGGGCTCCCATTGCAGCCAGCGCCCTGTGTCCGGCGCATGATATCGCAGGCGCCTAGCTGTATCTGGGCTGGGGGATCGGCGTCGGCGCCGGTCGTCGGGGTCCCGCCGCCCCCGGCTGGCCCCGGGGCGGAGCCGGGCGGGTCACGGCGGGGGCGGTCATCCCGCCGGGCGGGGGTGTGGTCTCTGCTCCTTGCGGTGGGGGCTCGGCCTCCGGAGGAACGCTCCTCGGACTGGCGCTCATAATACCGCTCAAGGGAGCGGTAAGGCCGGCGGTATGTCGTGCGGCCATCTCTGCCGGGGCTCTCATAGCCGTGGCCTCGGTGGTCGCCGTGTGGGTCCTGTCAGGGGGAGCGGGATCGGCGGTAGGTTGTCCCGGGGGCCGGCGCGGCGCCTCTGTAGGCGCTGGGGGACGACGGTCCTCCCGGGGCACCGTCGCACGCACCGGCGCCGCCAGCAGTGCCGGCGCCGCCTCGCCGACCACGTCGGGGGCAGGGCCCTATGGCGCCGGGGCTTCCCGGTGCGCAGCCCCTTGAGGGGGCGGAGGGTTCTCGGTGCGGCGGTCTAGGCCCGCCACGTGGCCCCGTAGGTAAGCCAACTCCAAGTCGCGGTGGTCCGGGGGCGGCACAGCCTGGAGCGGCGAGGGCGGCGGGGGGGGCTGGGGCAGCCCACATCGCGGTTCCCGCAAGTAGTATGCAGGGTAGGTCGGCTGGGAGGGGACCTCTACGAGCAGCTGGTGGGGTGTGTAGGGACTATGGGTATAGTGGGGGGGGGGGGCGGCATATGCCGGGGACCCCGCGGGGTGCGGTGCAGGCGGGCCCCCGGGGATGGGAGGGCGCTGCACGTAAGGGGTAGCCGGTGTTGTCGGGAACATGTTGTGTTACTGGGCTACAGAGCGAGAGCAGGGAGTTGCGGCCGGAAGCTCATGCATGGGCACTGCGCTTCCTGTCCACCGGGCCGCCCAGTGCTGAGGCGCCGGCACCTGCTCTCGCTCGCGCGTTGGTGACCTTCGGCGGCCGGCCTTACGGGCCCGCACATTAGTCTCCTGTCTGCGCCGTGGCCCTGCGCACTGCATGCAGGCTGTTGCCGCGGCACCCAGTAGGGGGGGGGGTACTTATGGTGCCCTGTGGGGGCGGTGCCCGCACTCCTTGGGGGGGGGGGGGGGGGCTACAACGGGGTGCCCCCTATAACCGGGTGTACTAGCCTCGGGGTGGTCGGAGCATCCTCCAGGGCCCATGGGGGGGCACCATCTTCCAAGAACCGGGGACAACGGCCCGGGGGGAACGGGGGGTCTAGCCCAGGGGGTGGTCGGAGTATCCTTCTGGGCCCTCGGGGAGGCATTATCTTCCAAGAACCGGGCACACCGCCCTGGGGGGGACGGGGAGTCCAGCCCAGGGGGTGGTCGGATTTCCCATCAGGGCCCATGGGGAGGCATCATCTTCCAAAAAACCGGGCACACCGGCCTGGGGGTAACGGGGGGTCCAGCCCAAGGGGTGGTCGGAGTACCCTTCTGGGCCTATGGGGAGGCATCATCTTCCAAGAACTGGGCACACCAGCCTGGGTGGGACGGGGAGCCCAGTCCAGGGGGTGGTCGGAGTATCCTTCAGGGCCCATGGGAAGTCATCATCTTCCAAGAACCGGGCACACCGGCCTGGGGGGGACGGGGAGTCCAGCCCAGGGGGTGGTCGGAGCATCCTTCAGGGCCCATGGGGAGTCATCATCTATCAATAAACGGGCACACCGGCCTGAGGGGAACGGGGAGTCCAGCCCAGGGGGTGGTCGGAGCACCCTTCAGGGCCTATGGGGAGGCATCATCTTCCAAGAACCGGACAGACCGGCCTGGGGGGGACGGGGAGTCCAGCCCAGGGGGTGGTCGGAGTATCCTTCAGGGCCCACGGGAAGGCATCATCTTCCAAGAACTGGGCACACCGGCCTGGGGGGGACGGGGAGTCCAGCCCAGGGGGTGGTCGGAGCATCCTTCAGGGCCCATGGGGAGGCATTATCTTCCAAGAACCGGGCACACCGGCGTGGGGAGGACGGGGAGTCCAGCGCAGGGGGTGGTCGGAGTATCCTTCAGGGCCCATGGGGAGGCATCATCTTCCAAGAACCGGGCACACCGGCCCGGGGGGGACGGGGGGTCCAGCCTAGGGGGTGGTCGGAGCATCCTTCAGGGCCCACGGGGAGCCATCATCTACCAATAACCGGGCACACCGGCCTGGGGGGGATGGGGGGTCCAGCCCAGGGGGTGATCGGAGCATCCTTCAGGGCCCATGGGGAGGCATCGTCGTCCGAGAACCGGGCACACTGGCCTGGGGGGGACGGGCGGTCCAGCCCAGGGGGTGGCCGGAGCATCCTTCAGGGTTCACGGGGAGTCAGGGAGTCAGCTCGGGGGTTCAGGGGGTCGCGCCCCTGGGGTGGGCGGTGTGCCCTGCAGGGCCGGTGGGGAGGCAGTCGTCTCGTTGGTTTTCGCCCACCAGCCTGGGGGAGTGGGGAGCCCCGCTCGGGGGCGGGCAGTAACGAGGGGGCGCCATCAGGGGGGCGTTTCCAGCGGGGCGCGCGCGCCAGTTGGGGGGTCGCTAGACCGCTCCCTGTCGGTGGCCGCTGCTGTGTGCCCTGAGCGGCTACCCGTTCCCGTTGCGGCGTCGGGTCGCCCCACCAGCAGGGCCCCGGGCTGGGTCCTCCGGCCGAAAGGCCTCACTAACTCCCCGCCTCAGCGAGTCGTGTGATGGGTTGGCCCCCCACCCCTAGTCCTACTACGCTATGCAGCAAGCAGGCGAGGTAGGCATGAAGTACCGGAGGTCATAACTCCGGGGTAGCAGTAACAGGGACTCAACGTGAGTCCTCTTAACCACGAACAACCCCAAATTCCGCCGGGGCTTAACTCCCGAACGCAACGGTATTTGGGGCCCCCTTGGGCCTTATAAGCCCGCGGAGTGTACTGAGGCGTGGCTACCAGCACTTAAAGTCTGGCCTGTCATACCCATTGCTGGGCTCGCCTCAGCACGGCCGGTCGAGTCCGGCTCCTCGGGGGGGCGCACGTAACTGGCCTTGGGGGAGGCCATTAACCCTTTAAGCATTAGATTACGGCAGTAAGGCCTAGTTGTTAAGTTATTAAATATGTACAATGCTTACCCCGCAGACATGCCCCCTCCGGTGGTGTGCTCACCATTGGGGCTGCCTTTGGGGGGTTCGGGGCTTTTACCCGGTCCCCCGGCCCTCCCTTGCTGTTGGCCGGGGGCGTACATTACACAGGTACTGCGGTTCATTGTTTATACTAACGTACTTTACTTGAAACATACACATCACATAGCACAGGTCGAAAGAAAAAAGGTATTCATTCCATTCAATCCCTCCACTCCTCGTTGTTGGCGAAAACAGAGCACGGCGCAAGGGCGGCATGGCCTCGAATCGCTTCACCAGCGGGGCCACGCCGCCCATTCTGGGGGGTTGCGGGGTCCCCTCCCCTCTCGGCATGTTTGCTCCAGCCGCCCTTTGGCAGCGAGCTGCGGCGGCTGATCGGGCTGCCTCTCTGCGCAGGGTCTTGTATGGCGCGGGGGGTCGCGGCTGAGGCCCCCCGCGCGTGACTGAGCCACAGGCCTTCTGGGCGCTGCGGCGCCACTCGTCTCACTCGGCCTAGGAACAAAGGAAGGGAAACCCGAAGGGAAGGCGCTAACAGGCCCGAAGGCTCCTGCATGAGGCTTTCACCCCTACAGGCAGTCGCGCAAAAAACAGGGAGGAGAAAACAGGAACAATATAAACAGAACAGGAAAGTAGCGGCCCCGGCGCAGGCCGTCCCATTGGGGCCCCACACTCTCATGACGCTCTCACTCTCTCACACACCCGTCATACCCGTCCTGGCACGGCCGCGTTGCTGAAGCCCCAGTACGGGGGCCTCCACGTTGTCGGCTGCCACACCCGAGGCAGTGGGTGTCCACGCGGCGGGCCGCCGATGTGGGGCCCTGGAGGCGCGCCGCACGGACGCTGCCAGCCTGTGTGAGGGGCAGGGACAGGGAGAGGTTCTGGGGCAGGGGAGGTGGCAGGGAGTGATCAGGGGAGGTAGTGCATGGGGGGGGCATTGGGGCGCGCGCAGGGGCGGCAGCGGGGGGGGGGGGGCTGAAACAAGAGCGCGGGGGGGGGCGCATGCCTGGGCTCCACTGAGGGCCCGGTGTGTGGGCGGGCGTGTAGGAGGGGAGAGGAGGGGGAGGCTAGGTCAGCCGTCCTCTACTGGGGGTCGCTGACCGTTCCCAGGGCCGAGGCGGCCGGTACTAGGGGGCGCGGGGTCCCTGGGGATGGTGCTTGGCACTGGGACGTGCACGCACCCGACACTGTTAGTACACCGCCTAAGGGCAGTGCCCGGGCCCTGTCGTCGGGGGCTTCGCACCCGGCACCCAGCCCGTGGGTAGAGCTGGGGAGTACTCAGAGTGCTGTGCTGTGCTGTGCTGTGCTGTGCTGTGCTGTGCTGTGCTGTGCTGTGCTGTGCTGTGCTGTGCTGTGCTGTGCTGTGCTGTGCTGTGCTGTGCTGTGCTGTGCTGCGCTGTGCTGCGCTGAGCTGCGCTCTGCTGTGCTGTGCTGACAATGTTGTTTTCGGTCCTGCTTTCCGATGAACGTGTCGAACAAAAAACAATGTGCACGAGACAGCTCGTGCGTGTGGCATCCATCGGCACATGGGGTGGGCACTTCACCCTCCCCATTGGAGCAGAGCGCTCACTAAGACTCTGTTGAGCCGTGCACCCTTCGTTGGTGGAAAGCCTTCAACCAGAACGCAAGAGCCATCCCCCGGGATGACTTTGCACGCCATGCACAGGCCGGGCCCTAGTTTCAAAGTTTTTTCAACAAAATACAAAAAAAAAGTCGAAAACACAAGGGTTTTGAGGGGCGCCAATTGTAGTGTTGCACGGTTTCCCCCCATGGGGACACTTCGTCATGCCCCACCGCTCCTCTCCGCTTCTAGAGACCCGGTCTGGCAGACCATATGCGGCCATATCCAGTCCTCTCCTCATCGGATGCGCGGTCATGGGCTCTCCAAACGAAGGGGCACACAGCGCAAAGTCATCCCCTCTGCAGCCACCCAGTCGCCGTGGCCCGGACCAGTGCTCAAGCACTCAAGGCACGTCCCAGAGTCCCAAAGGGGGCCAGGGAAGAGGATGCCCGATCAGATCTGCTGCACCGTCGCCGTGCGATGGCAAGAGGGGAATCGCATGCCGCTTGCCCCCACCCCCACCCCCCCCCCCCCGCATGGGCTTGCTCCACCGCTGACATACCTCGTCCGGTCTCCACGGGCTGCAGTGTATTCCTGAAGCTTGAAGCCAGTCTATGGGGGTGTTGTTGCACCGTGCGGCCCCTTTCCGATGGTTCTGGGGATTTTACTCAGTGAAGAGGCCCACTGCAAACCACTTTGGCGGGCGTTCCTTGGAATGGGGGGGGGGGGGGGAACAGTGCCTATGAAAACCAAACTTTGCACGGTGCGCGCACGGTGCATGCAACACCCTCTATATGGGGGAATGTTTGCCCGGCGCATGCCTGCCGCGCTACCTTTGTATGAAGTGTCATATCTCTAGCCCCAAGTTTATCCTCACCTCGGAGTAGATCACACTGGACCGCAAACCTTCCCTGCAAAGCACGTTGCATAAGCCGAAATATGAGAATTCAACAACACAAAATGTCACTCCCACCACTTCCAACCACCACCCTTGCCATTATCATAAACTGGGTGCAAAGGATGGGCCAGATTCTTAGACACTGCGAGTACTCCAGGTCGTTTGAGGGGGGGCAAAAACAGGCACGGTGGGGAATGGTAAAAAAAAACATGCCCGGCGCGCTCCCGGCGCACTAATACTCCCCCTATGACGCAACAGCAGCCGATGCTCTTGGGGAGCTGGACTGGAGGCCCACCAGAATAGCCTTCAAAACCCTACAACTACCTAAGAGTACACCACCTCAATCACGCAGCTGGACAAGCCCAGTGTGTGCAGCAATGCCACAAATACAGCATAACATGAGAAGACAAGCCCTTTGAATCAACTTATTGGTGGCACATTGAGACAAAGAGTGGAAGGGAGAAGAGCATACTTAGGACTGCACAAAGCCTCAAAGGCAGCAGCAAATTTTCGGAGAATCAGTACAGCTCCACACAGATCCTGAAGGGGTCGATTCTGTACTGATGCTGCTTTCTGAGGAACAGCACATCTTCTATGTTCGTGCAAATTTGTTCTCTATGTACAGTACCTGCTTGGTGTTGGTCTTTTTTTTTCATAGCTGCTGGAACCCCACTGAACATTACAATGGAATAAAGATGCACTGCTGCCCCATTCAAGTATCAAAAGCTTTCACTGTGGGTGAAACTTAAACTATGGAGGCAAAATGCGTCCAGAGCACAAGTAGATAACAAAATTACAAAATTACAGAACTGCTGATGGTGTACACCCTGGAAATCCTGGAACAACAATTGGAGAAAAGAATGATTAGTTTTGATGTTGCTTGTTGCTGCATTGAATGACATCTGACATTTTAATGCTGCAATGCATCATGCTGCCAAATGACATCTGCGCTGTTTTCTTTGGTCTGGCCTCAGGAGGCAGAACAAGGCTCCAGAACAGCACTTGAGAGAAACTCGGCATAGAGTATCAGAGCTGACCAATTCAGCGAGTATCCCAGGATACAATATGTGCAGGGCGCAGAGAGAGTGAGGCCACCAGACGGGGTGCCCAGCGCCGGAACAATGGTCGGTATTGATAGACTGAATGTCCCCGCCACAGAGACTCTCGGCCATTAGTCCAGAATGTTCCAAATCAATTTAATGTGTCCCCTTCTTGGTTGGGGTGCTCCACTATCCAATCTTGGTATGAACAATCTGCAGCAGAATCGTTCAATGGATGCTAAGTACCCTCCCGGGGGGGTACAAGGAAAGGATTTCGTGTGTGGCCAGGGCTGCCACTTCATTCCATATCAACACTAACCAATGAGGTGCATGCACATATACTGCCACCTCCACGGCCAGAGTTTCCCACTGATTCGGAATAAAAAAAATTTATTCGGAAATATTTGGAAATATTCGGAAATATTCGGATTGTAAAAAAATACACACTGTTGTTCTTTGTAAATGCCCGTGGATATCCTCTGGATGTTTGCTGTTCATACCACAGGTCCCATACTCCCAATTTCTGCACCCTGAATTTGCCACAGTTTGAATGAACATGAAACGCGGGAATCAATCACAGAAACATACAACAACCAGTGCCCAGTAAGGTTTTACTTCTTCACAAACCTCTGCTCATGTCATCTGGAAATTGAGCAGCCCATTTGGCTGCAGTCATATGTTTGCCACGCTTTCTTGCTTGCGATGGTTGTTTACCCGATGGGGCTGGTTGTTGCTTGCTCTGATGGAAATTCATCAGGTGTAGGCACAGGCATGGATATGTTGACAGAGCAGAAAAATTGGGGGGGAAGGAGTGTGAACCATACCCAGAGTACATCCCCCACAACACAGGAGACCCTCCCCGTATCCCCGCAAAACCTGAATGCTCACCCTTGTAATATTCGGAAATATTGGGATATATTCGGATTCTTCAGAATTAGCAGGTCCAGCTCTGATTCGGAAATGTTCGGAAATATTAGAAAATTCGCTTCCGAATGAGCTGGAAACCCTGCCACGGCCAGGTCTAGGAAGGAAATCATATTAAGGAGCAATAGTCCATGGGGCTTCTGCCCATTCCATCACCCAGATTCACCCAAGGGGCAGCAGGTCCAGGTCTAATTCGGAAATATTCGGAAATATTTGAAAATTCGCTTCCGAATGAGCTGGAAACCCTGCCACGGCGCAACGCTGCCACCCATTCGGCCATTCCATGTCAGTGGAAAGGTTAGTTTCAAGGGGAGAGAAAACATATTCACCAACCTGGCACCAGCCTGAAAGAGAGATAGTGAAAGGGCTGCAAAACGAAAGGAGGCTTCTCATCCATAGGCCTAACGGCGGCAGCGAGAAGATCCTTTGCGGGAAGAGCTTTTTGACATCAAACGCCAAAGGTAGGAATACCCTCCGAAATTTGAATGGAAGCCTCCAGACCTCAACACTGAATGACGGGCAGCACAAAGGCAATCACCAAACCCCAGTAGTAGCGGTGTCCCGGTTCAATAAGCGTTTCGGCTTAAGCTAAGCCCTCATCAGCTGTGTATCAACACAGACAGGTGTGTAAAGGAGAAATCAATCTGAAGAGCTGCAATCAGACAGCAGAGGTGACCAGTCGCCATCTAAAAGCTCTGGATCAAGCCGAATTCCGAGTTCAGCCCAGGCTTCTGAGGCGTTGTTGGAGGGGTGGCGAACCGGTGAAAACTGCAGTGTGTGAGCAACACTCTGTAAGTCATGTGCTGGCGTATGCCCAACCTCCCTCGTGGCCCGTGCCGTCGGCTGCCTATCGGGCGGTGCTGGGAGTCCTTGCACTGCGCACGCACCGCGCGCTACTTTTAGACTAGGTTGCCCCCGAAGAGCCCCCATGCACACCCCTTCCAGCACCCCTAAATTTAGGTCACCCAAACTACCCTAGCTAGACACAAATGCAAGCTACATTCCCTCCACATAAGAGATGCGGAAAGCCATGAACAGCGATGGTTGCAATTCCGGCTAACAACCCTCAACAACATATATCCTTCTTTTTGTTCACTTGTCCACTCAATACAAAATCAGAATGAGCAACTTTTGTGCACAACATGACACATTTGCTGAATTAAAGCACCGTGACATTCTCACATATATGCGTGTCAATGCAATCTGTAATATTGCAACCAACGCTTGTCACACATGGACATCTTCTCAGGGTCAGACTTGGTGCAACAAAGCGCACATACATCCCCATCGTCACCCACAACATCCTCATCATCATTGTCCTCTTGCGTAGGTGCGGCCCATACATGTGCAGGCACATGTTGCCATGTACCATATAGAGGGTACCGTACTTGTCTTCGAATCAAAAAATGCTGCAAATGCAAGAGTATACGCACGTGCTCATGCAACTCAGTACCGGATCCCCTCCATATGTTCCTTGCAATGCCCCAATGCCACGTGCAACAAACAAGTGCTCAATACGTGCCCTATGGGCCCTTGTAGAAACCATGTATATCGTTGGACTCCTTTTGGCGCTCGGTCAAAGTTTTACACTAACTCCAAAACGAGCTGCATACATGCACGACAGAATCCAGTGCTTTCTGAAAACCAGACGACAGTCAATGCCACTCAGGCATACTCCAGCAATACGAAGAATGCAGAGTCATGAAGACCCACTCCAAGATGGGTAAAGAAACATAAGGGTGGGCAAGTGGGCCCATCACCCATGGAAGCAAATCAAAAATGCACTAAAACATGTATTGCACTATTGTACACAGGCAACAGCACATCTCTAACAGGCAGTGCAAACAATGCAGACAATTTACGTTAGTCGCTCAAAACCTCTGTTTTTACAATAAAAACATCACTCTTTCAACCGATAAAGGGTCATACCACATGGACGGGCCCCTTGCATGCACCATCCATGGAGCCAATCTCATAATCCATATGATGTGCCTTTGCCCTTTGGGCCCCTTTAGTGATCCCAAATGAGAACATCCGCCAATTTCCAAGGAGCCAACGGACAAATCCAAATAATGTTGCCAAGACTATCAATGGCAACTGTTACTTTACATACACAACCGGCATACTTTGGATTGAAGAGGACACCAGAAAGGATGCCTCCTATAGAAGCGATGGACATGCCGTCCACGCAATGTGTGAAAAAATAAGGAAAAGTGGGACATGGTTCGACTCTGACAGTTGTTCCACTCATCAAATTTCAGCGACAACGCCATTCAAGTAAGAACGAAAACGATGCACACTTGCCCATCAAGCATCCTCAGAACACTCCTTTGCTCCGGGGACAACATCTCAAGGGGCCACGCCAAAGCGCGGGAGTCCATCTCCCCAACCCAAGGGGCCACGCCAAAGCGCGGGAGTCCGTATCACCAACCCAACGAAGCACAGAGTCCGTATCCCTAACTCGAGGGGCCACGCCAAAAGCGTGGGAGTCCTTATCCCCAACTTGAGGGGCCACGCCAAAAGCATGGGAGTCCGTATCCCCAACTCAAGGGGCCACGCTGAAGCGTGGGAGAAAGAAAAAAAGAAAGAAAGAACGCATTGTGTAACCATCGGCCGCCCCGAAAAGCACAAGGACTGCACTTGAGCTTGGGAACAACTCAAAATGCAAGATCTTCACCTCGCAACAAACGACATTTGTATAGCGCCTCATCTTGCTAATCTAGCGCTCAAAGCATGGATGGTTCCATGAAAGGGAAGCAAAGGGAAACCCCTACCTCCTAGGACCCATGGAGCCGGAGCCCCCGTGACCCCTTCCTTCTCTGGGTCCGAATGGTGGGGAGAACTCAACCTAGAAAAGAGCGGATGTGCTGGAGATGAGCAAAAAAGTGTGAAAAGGGGTGAAAAGGGGTGTAACCGGGTGACAATCCAAAAATGCAATATCCCCAATGTGGAAGAAGCATCAAAACCTACGCTAGGCGTAACAATGATGCCCCTAGTATCTCAAAGTTTTTTTTTTGACGGAGAGCACACAATGCTGGGTCTCTAGTACGCCCACAAGCCCAAGATGTAGCGCGCGCTGCACTAAGTGCGCCCCTGCTGTGCTTGATGCTGTGCAGGGGGTATTTCAGAATCTCACGCATCGTTGTGGAGGCATAAAAGGCACAAAAGGTGCTCCCTCTGCCCCAAACAACGGCGAAGGGACGAAAAGCTGCTGAAACGCAGATCATGAGCACGCCAGCGATGCCACGATAGCCTTCGGCACCGGGGGCACCAGTCACCAGGGTCCATTGTAGCCCCCCCCCCCTTGTCTAAGCTACGCAAAAGTACGGATGCTCCGGGGTATTGCCACACCGAAGCAACCCAAAGATCAATCTGTTGCATATATAGTCAAGAAAACTGTTGTGTCAGATATCCAAAATGTAGTGCAGCCACATAAGACATGGGTTTGGTGACAAATTTGCCGGTCACATAGGGTCATGGACACACTTAATTAATTGTTGTGGGTGTTTGCCCACTTGACCCCACATGGATGTCTGTTTTATGGCCAAACCCTAACCCTAACCCTAATCAAGACTGAATATTGGGACCGAGCTAGTGGGGGAGGGAACATCAGCTCTAACTGGTGAGGGACATCAAGAATGATTCACACATTGATGACTCTTGACAAAGTGAAATCAACATGCAAGTGAACCCCATCACCACAAGGCCCACTTTCAAGGCTTTTTGGTCTTCTGAGGGGCCAAAATGCCCCAAAATGGGCTCAAAATGGGCTCATTCCACCCGTTTGTGCACCCCAAATGGTCTAGGATGAAGTTTGGAAAAATGGGTTTTTGAGCCATTTTTGACCCATTTTGGGTACCAAAACAACCCATTTTCAAGGCATTTGGGTACCAAAACAACCCATTTTCAAGGCATTTGGGGGTTTTCGGAGGACCAAAATGTGCCACCACAACCTCAAAACAGTCCAAAAACACTTGTTTTAGCGTCGCACATGGTCTAGGATCATTTTTGAGAAAAGTCATCTTTTTGCCCCTACTGGACCCTGTTGACCCATTTGGGCACCCACCTGTTTAAGCTTGAGCTTGCAGCTTGCCGCAGCCTAGTGGGCCTAGGTATTGGGGTCTAGGCGTCCGTTTGGGCAATTTTGAGGGGTGGAAACCACAAAAAGTGGGGGGTTGCGGGTGGACTAGGTGCCCTCGGAATCGCATTTTGAGCCATGTAGCCCAAGATATGGCCTATTCTTGGTTTGTGGCTGTCGGCATTTGGAGCTTCTGCGGGCTTTTTGGGCTGTTTCCGGGACATATCATGGAGTTAGAGGGCCGCAAAGAGCTAGTTGACACGGGGCGCTCAAGCCGCACGTGAAGTGCACCCACCGTTCCCCTTCGTTTGGCCGTTTTGAATGGGTTCCAGGGCTTTTTTGGCCCAAAAATGGCTGTTTTAGGCCGTAAACTGCATTTTTTGAAACCGAGGTCCGCCACTTGCGAATCCCGTTCCCGGCCGCCACCGTTGAGTTTCTTGCTCAAACTTTGTGTGATTGTACTTCACACCCATAGGTATCATCCACCAAAATTTCACCCGAATCGGAAGCACCACGACGGAGTTGTGATTTTTAGCCATTTCGCGCGTGCTGCTTGCTGCTTGCTTGCTTGCTTGCTTGCTTGCTTGCTGCTGCTAAACCTGGTAGGTCCACCCTAGACACTAAAAAGGGTTATAAAACCAAGACTGGTTCCACCAGCTCGGTGACCCTAATCAAGACTGAATATTGGGACCGAGCTGGTGGGGGAGGGAACATCAGCTCTAACTGGTGAGGGACATCAAGAATGATTCACACATTGATGGCTCTTGACAAAGTGAAATCAGTTTACAAGTGAACCCCATAACCACGAGGCCCCCTTTCAAGGTTTTTTGGACTTCTGAGGGGCCAAAATGCCCCAAAATGGGCTCAAAATGGGCTCATTTCACCCATTTGTGCACCCCAAATGGTCTACGATGAGGTTTGGAAAAATGCGTTTTTGACCCATTTTTGACCCATTTTTGGTCCCAAAACAGCCCATTTTCAAGGCATTTTGGGATTTTCGGAGGACCAAAATGGGCCACCACAACCTCAAAACAGTCCAAAAACACTTGTTTTAGCGTCGCACATGGTCTAGGATCATTTTTGAGAAAAGTCATGTTTTTGCCCCTATTGGACCTTGTTGACCCATTTGGGCACCTACCTGTTTGGGCTTGAGCTTGCAGCTTGCCGCAGCCTAGTGGGCCTAGGTATTGGGGTCTAGGCGTCCGTTTGGGCAATTTTGAGGGGTGGAAACCACGAAAAGTGCGGGGTTGCGGGTGGAGTAGGTGCCCTCGGAATCGCATTTTGAGCCATGTAGCCAAAGATATGGCCTATTCTTGGTTTGTGGCTGTCGGCATTTGGAGCTTCTGGGGGCCTTTTTGGGCCGTTTCCGGGACATATCATGGAGTCAGAGGGCCGCAAAGAGCTCGTTAACACGGGGAAGTCAAGCCGCACGTGGAGTGTAACCACCGTTTCTCTTCGTTTGGCCGTTTTGAATGTGCTCCGGGGCTTTTTTGGCCCAAAAATGGCTGTTTTTGGCCCTAAGCTGCAGTTTTTGAAACTGAGGTCCGCCACTTGCGACGCCCGTTCCTAGCCGCCACCGTTGAGTTTCTCGCTCAAACTTTGTGTGATTGTACTTCACACCCATAGGTATCATGCACCAAAATTTCAACCAAATCCAAAGCACCACGACGGAGTTCTGATTTTTGCCCATTTCGCGCGTGCTGCTGCTTGCTTGATGCTTGCTGCTGCTGCTGCTGCTTGCTTGCTTGCTGCTAAACCTGTTAGGTCCACCCTAGACACTAAAAAGGGTTATAAAACTAAGACTGGTTCCACCAGCTCGGTGACCCTAACCCTAACCTTGTCACCCTGCACCTCAGGACAATGTGCTCCAGCTGTCTTTTTTATGCTGTTCGGAACAGTGTAGGAACAGTGTAACGATTCCTTGGAATAGCGCAGGAACAGCGTAAAGATTTCTGCTTCTGTCTCACCTTGCGCTTCAACAGCTCTGCACGGGGCTTGGGCTTGGGCACAGGCTCTGCCTTGGACTGGGAGGGTGCCGCCCGCGCACCGCGCACACCGCGTCATTCAAGTATCCCGGGTGTTGTGCCATGCTGGACAACATAGCCCCAGGACTTGGAACGGAGTGAGGGGGTGACGTGCAGCGCACATGCGCATCAGGGTTCATGGATGCGGCCAAACGCACGTGCCCTGGTGCACCGTGCGCACCGCGCGGGCGGAACCCTCTGGGCTTCCCCCCTTTTGAAGATGTGAATGTTTTCAGTCTGACATGTCTGTAGGGCGAAAGGGCATGCAGATTGTAACGTTATGCACACACGTGCAGCATAACAGGCACACTAAAATGTACCCGGAAACAGTGTGGGAACAGTGTAAAGATATTGAGGAATAGTGTAGGAACCAGACTTTGAGTTAGTGCGACTCCACGTATCATGGGAGTTGTAACATTATGCACACACGTGCAGCATAACAGGCACACTAAAATGTACCCGCAAACAGTGCAGGAACAGTGTAAAGATATTGAGGAATAGTGTAGGAACCAGACTTTGAGTTACCCCCCGCCCCCCTTGCAAAGTCCCGGGGTAGCGCGCGACGGTCTCCCGGGTGGGGGGGGGAGACGGTCACCAAGTGACGGTCTCCCGGGGGGGGGGGGGGGATTGCAAGGGTATCTCAAGGCAAACTGTGGTACCCTCCACTGACGCAAGCAAAGAGAACACGTGTGAAGCGACTTTCGCGTTGATGCGGTGCCAATGTGTTTCATCCAACACAAATGTTATTGAGGATCCAAAGGAACGGTAAAGAACTTCTGGGTACGAGAATAACACACTTTGAATTGTTGCACATGCTCGGTTTGCATGACAGGCACGGGGTGTGTTGCACTGGCCGAGGAGGAGGAGGCAATGGCGCGCGGGGCTGGTTTGGCAACCGCTTTAGCGCCCGCTTGCACAGCCAAACCAGTCCGTTTGGCGGCTGGCTTTCCTCTTGGCTGGGGGGCAGCCTTTCCTCTTGCCTTGGGGGCAGCCACCGACTTCTTCGGAGGCACCAAATCCTTAGGGATCCACTTTTCCTCACATATATCACGAGTGAAGTACAGTTTCCCATAAACACATGGCCCAAGCCCCAAACTCCACGTGCACTCTTTGCCCATACTACTTCCACATCATTACCCTCCTCTTCCTCCTCTTCCTCCTCTTCCTCCTCACTACTCGAAGACATGGAGTCCACATCAGAGTCCTCTTGTCGCGATTCATCACTAGATGTGGAACCCGATGATGAGGAATCCGAAGATTCAGATTCAGATTCTGTGGGGGAGTCATGGTGTGTGCGTGAAAAATATTCCGTGTCTTCCAACTCTGAGAGCTTCATTCCCTTTGGACAATGGCACAATGGCATCGCTACCATCGTCCGTCACAACGGGATTCGGCTTCAAGAAGGCATCCAATGTGGATTGCAAGCTGCGCTTCCGGGGCACATTTGCGGCCATAGTGGGTTGTGTAGGCTGTGCCGGTGTTTGGGGTTGCGGAGACATGGGCGTAACATCCGGTGACTCTGGCGACCTGGGGGATTCAACCGCCACAGACTCTAGCCTTGAGAGTTGAGCACTCTCATGATCCACCGGAGTGACCCCACCAAAGCGTATGTACCGAATGTGGCAAAATTGCGGCCCATTTGGCGAAGGCCCCACAATAGTGGCCAACACATGTGCACCAAGTGTGCGTGAGTGGTACCATACATGGTCACCGGGAGAAAACATCTTGGGTCTGAAGTGGCAACACAACACACCCATACAACGCCTTTGGAGAGAGAATATCACAGAACATACACAGATGCTTGATTTGTAGTACTAGGAAAGCAATGCAAGGCCATGCGTAAAGCAGATGGGCAACACAAACCAGCACAATACATGTTTACCGAGCTGGGTTTACCCTGTCGAGGTTTTACACCACCTTTTAGGGTCCAAGGGTGAGCAACACGTTTTTACCGAGCTGGGTTTACCCTGTCGAGGTTTTACACCACCTTTTAGGGGCCAAGGGTGAGCAACACGTTTTAGCAAGCAGCAGCAGCAAGCAGCAGCAAGCAGCAGGCGAGTAAAAAGTCCTTGCGACGACACCGTGGGTCAAAACCGGCATCCAAGTACCTCAAAACGACCGGGGGGCAAAGGCGCATCACCACAAACAAGTTTCGTTGCATTTCCAGCCGTCTAGCCCGTTCTATGCCCGATTTAGTGTCCAAAAATGGCCGTTTTTGGGCTGTTTTCGGCTGTTTTCAGGACGATCGTCCTGAAAGTTCAGGACGATCGCCGCTACGCCAAGCAGGTGTTTCCGATGAGGGCCGTTGCTCTTCCATGGCGATTGGGCTATCAAAGGATGGCAAATGGGTGTTCAATAAGGCGTGTACCACGCCGTGGTGCCACACGGTGGTCCATTTCGAGGTGAAAACGAGCCGTTTTTGAGCCGTGTTTCAGGACGATCGTCCCGACCGTGGAGGCACATCTCGAAAGCAAGTAGTCTTTCCTCAAAGGTGATCTCCAATGCGTTACGCAAGACTAGGACCCAGCTCGGTCCTAGTTCGAGTCTTGATAGCAGCAACAGCAGCAAGCAGCAAGCAGCAACAACAGCAAGCAGCAGACGCAAGAAAAGTCCTTGCGGCGGCACCGTGGCTCAAAATCGGCATCCAAGTAGCTCAAAACGACCGGGGAGCAAACGCGCATCACCACAAACAGGTTTCGTGCCGTTTCGAGCCGTCTAGCCCATTCTATGGTCAATTTAGTGTCCAAAAATGGCCGTTTTTGGGCTGTTTTCAGGACGATCGTCCTGAAAGTTCAGGACGATCGTTGGTCTGCCACGTAGGGGTTTCCGATGAGGGCCGTTGTTGTTTCATAGCGATTGGGCCACCAAAGGATGGCAAATGGGTGTTCATTAAGACATGTACCATGCCGTGGTGCAACACGGTGGTCCATTTTGAGGCGAAAATGAGCCGTTTTTGAGCCGTTTTTCAGGACAATTGTCCTTACCGTGGAAGCACATCTAAAAAGTAGCAGTGTTTCTTCCACGCTGATTTCCATTGCGTTACACAAGACTAGGACCCAGCTCGGTCCTAGTTCGAGTCTTGATAACTAGAAAAACATGGAAGTGACGGTCTCCCGGGGGGGGGGGGGGATTGCAAGGGGGGGGACTTTGCAAGGGGGGGGGGGTAGTGCGACTCCACGTATCATGGGAGTTGTAACATTATGCACACACGTGCAGCATAACAGGCACACTAAAATGTACCCGCAAACAGTGCGGGAACACTGTAAAGATATTGAGGAATAGTGTAGGAACCAAACTTTGAGTTAGTGCGACTCCACGTATCATGGGAGTCACAAATTTTGGGATGGGGGTCCAACGGGAGTCACGGGAAACATTGGGAACTCACAGGGCTTTTAGAGAAGTTTGTACAATTGGGAGATAGAACTGCATCAAAGTTATGACAAGGGGAAGGGCAGTAGAAAGGGCACAGATTCCTTGGGATTCAGTGGGTGTCATGGCAAAAGTTTGTGGGGTTCAGAGGGAGTAACGGGGAAAAAATTGAGATGCAAAGGATTCAGAAAAAAAAGGAAATTTGGGGTTCACACTTGCTGAAGGTCTGGTAGGAACAGTGTAGAGCAACATGAGGAACAGTGCTGGTTTGCTCTGCTGAGCCAAGCTACAGCCCGCCCCCCGAGTCGGCAAACCTGGCGGCCAACGAGTCGGCGAGCGAGTCGGCGACGCACTTTACCCGACTTGGACGGCGGGATCAAAATTTTGGAGGTCAGCACAAAATAAGGCCTATTATGCGGTATTAGCTGTGCAGGTATCATTCCATTTTGCATGGCACTCCTCAATCAGTGCTGCACCCAAAAATCTTGGAAATTTTGGTTTTTGGCAACTTCACCGAATTTCGCCGACTTGTTGGGCACTTGCCGACTCGGGGGGGGAGGTTGAAGCGATATGACCAGGTTATATGTAAGTGTTCCGCCACGAAGGGCATATATGGTGGAACTCTTTGAGAACTGTTGAATGCGTGAACACCCCCACGTGAGGCTGTACAACCCAAGTGGCCGGGAAAATGTCCCAGAGCCTGTCTTTGCCGGCCCCACGAGAAAGTGCGAAAATTGGAAATGGCACCGGTGGTCTTATGGTGCCATTGAACCAAGGGGTGGTTCCTGCGCGCGGCGATGAGCAGCCGCATACCTCGGAAAATAAGAATTCCACTGCTTGCATATTGCTCAATGCGTGTTATGTTTGTGTGCCCCTCTCACAGCAAGACTCGGGCCAGCCACTGAGTACAGGGTGTCACTGCAAAGCCCCTGCTTTCTTCACTGGGAGGGTCCAGTGCACCCCTCCGCCCATGGGATAGGCGTCCTTGACCAGCATCTGCAAGTGAGGGGGTGTTTCTGAATGGCGGGCGGACTTGGGTTTCCTGTGACAACCCTGCAAACCACCCATCAGCGGAATCTCGGTATGACCAATCTGCAGCAGAATCGTTCAATGGATGCTAAGTACCTTCCCCCCCCCATGTCCACCCCCCCCCCAAGGAACGACGGTCCCCCCCCCCCCCCCGGGGGGGGACCGTAAACCACTCCCGACCAGCCAATTTTAGTATAACCCAACTAAAAATTTTCTTCGGCGCCTTTGGCGCCTGTGATTTCCTATTGATTTCTTACTGTTCATGGGCCAAGTGACGGTTCCCCCCTGGGGGGGGGGAATGGACACGGCGAGGGGATGGACACGGGGGGGGGGGGGTACAAGGAAACATACAACAACCAGTGCCCAGTAAGGTTTTACTTCTTCACAAACCTCTGCTCATGTCATCTGGAAATTGAGCAGCCCATTTGGCTGCAGTCATATGTTTGCCACGCTTTCTTGCTTGCGATGGTTGTTTACCCGATGGGGCTGGTTGTTGCTTGCTCTGATGGAAATTCATCAGGTGTAGGCACAGGCATGGATATGTTGACAGAGCAGAAAAATTGGGGGGGAGGGAGTGTGAACCATACCCAGAGTACATCCCCCACAACACAGGAGACCCTCCCCGTATCCCCGCAAAACCTGAATGCTCACCCTTCTAATATTCGGAAATATTGGGATATATTCGGATTCTTCAGAATTAGCAGGTCCAGCTCTGATTCGGAAATATTCGGAAATATTCGAAAATTCGCTTCCGAATGAGCTGGAAACCCTGCCACGGCCAGGTCTAGGAAGGAAATCATATTAAGGAGCAATAGTCCATGGGGCTTCTGCCCATTCCATCACCCAGATTCACCCAAGGGGCAGCAGGTCCAGGTCTAATTCGGAAATATTCGGAAATATTTGAAAATTCGCTTCCGAATGAGCTGGAAACCCTGCCACGGCGCAACGCTGCCACCCATTCGGCCATTCCATGTCAGTGGAAAGGTTAGTTTCAAGGGGAGAGAAAACATATTCACCAACCTGGCACCAACCTGAAAGAGAGATAGTGAAAGGGCTGCAAAACGAAAGGAGGCTTCTCATCCATAGGCCTAACGGCGGCAGCGAGAAGATCCTTTGCGGGAAGAGCTTTTTGAAATCAAACGCCAAAGGTAGGAATACCCTCCGAAATTTGAATGGAAGCCTCCAGACCTCAACACTGAATGACGGGCAGCACAAAGGCAATCACCAAACCCCAGTAGTAGCGGTGTCCCGGTTCAATAAGCGTTTCGGCTTAAGCTAAGCCCTCATCAGCTGTGTATCAACACAGACAGGTGTGTAAAGGAGAAATCAATCTGAAGAGCTGCAATCAGACAGCAGAGGTGACCAGTCGCCATCTAAAAGCTCTGGATCAAGCCGAATTCCGAGTTCAGCCCAGGCTTCTGAGGCGTTGTTGGAGGGGTGGCGAACCGGTGAAAACTGCAGTGTGTGAGCAACACTCTGTAAGTCATGTGCTGGCGTATGCCCAACCTCCCTCGTGGCCCGTGCCGTCGGCTGCCTATCGGGCGGTGCTGGGAGTCCTTGCACTGCGCACGCACCGCGCGCTACTTTTAGACTAGGTTGCCCCCGAAGAGCCCCCATGCACACCCCTTCCAGCACCCCTAAATTTAGGTCACCCAAACTACCCTAGCTAGACAACGGCGGCCTGGCAGGTAGAAGATCCTTTGCGGGAAGAGCTTTTTGAAATCATCCGCCAAAGGCAGGAATACCCTCCGAAATGTGAATGGAAGCCTCCAGACCTCAACACTGAATGACGGGCAGCACAAAGGCAAACCCCAGTAACCCCCCCCCCCCTTTGTATAAGCTACGCCAGGAAGGAAATCATATTAAGGAGCAATAGTCCATGGGGCTTCTACCCATTCCAGCCCCCAAACTCACCCAAGGGGCAAGTCGCGCGGGTATTGTTTGTATAAGCTACGCCAATGTACACAATTATTACAGTCCCTACGCCTACTGTAGCTTGAACAACAGCGTGGCTTGCGCGCAACACATACAACTGCCGACACACACGTGCGCAGGCCACATGTGCTGAAATTGGCAATTCAGGACCTATGGGATGCATCAGACTAAAAAAAAATTCCTGGTGCACCAGCAGGGGGCCACATGTGCTGAAATTGGCAAATGTGACGACACACCCATGTCTTATGTGGCCACACTACATTTTGTACATAATCAAATTACGTACA
Source organism: Eutreptiella sp. 'Long Island Sound 2002' (assembly GCA_964036045.1). Classification (NCBI taxonomy): domain Eukaryota; phylum Euglenozoa; class Euglenophyceae; order Eutreptiales; family Eutreptiaceae; genus Eutreptiella; species Eutreptiella sp. 'Long Island Sound 2002'. The sequence continues at coordinate 7,103,157 of OZ038400.1, read as the reverse complement.
AAATTAATACGGTCCCTACGCCTACTGTAGCTTGGACAAGGGGGGGGGGGGGTAGTGTAGAAAGCTCCACTAAATTGCCGAACAAAATCTGTACCCTGCGAAAACAAAAATCCAAATGCTACCAATTGAATGCGACAGCTTTTTTTTCGCAAGCAACCCCCAGAGGGGGGGACCGCCCGCAAAACTTTCTTCCAGGCGCGAATTTTTTTCCAGCCCCCCCCCCCCCCCCCGGGTGCCATGCACGTGATGCAAACAAGCAAAATTAACAATACACTGCACCCATTCATTGGCTATCTGCCTGCCCCTGATGCTGAACAGGGACACGATAAAGCTTCCTCGTACCATCGCACATAGTCCTGAACTGCTGCACAGCTGCCCATCAGCGACAGGGATGGATGAGCTGCCGGCTTAGGCTTGGGTGCACGTTTGGCAACTGTTGGTGTGCTGCTGTACTTTTCACCGTGGGGAGAATTTGCAGGATGCCTGTGGTAAAGAAGCATTCTGCACAGCGGCAGTCCCAGGGGATTCCACACTGCACCCACTTTACCGCGGCTATATTAGCACCAAAAGACGAGAGGGTACAGCGATGTGAGTGTGCATGCGTGTGTGCATGTGGTGTGCGTGTGTATGCCGCTGCGGGTGCTGCATAATATCAATGAGGCACATCTCCGTATTGCTGTGTTGCCAAAGGCTCTGGCATACACGCTGACATGCATACATGCTAATGGTGTCATCAGGAGGGGGGTGGAAAAAAAGTCCTGATCCCGGGCTACAGCGTTATTTTCGCAGGCAACCCCTGGGAGGGGGGGGGGGGTACGAAAATTTTTTCCTTACACATTGCCCAAAATTTCCTTTAAACGAAGCCGTTTCAAGGTGCATGGGTGGTTTATCTATAATAATTTGTGATTCCAAGAGTGTTAATGAAATTCGACGTACCCCCCCCCCCTTGTCCAAGCACCGCCAAAGGCACAAAAAACGACGGTTTCACCAGGTAGTGGTGCTTGGACAAGGCCGGTGACTGCGCGCGGCACCCCTGGTCAAGAATCGTGATGTGTCCCCTGGACCCCAGGGTGTGTCTGCCACAAAAGCAAGGACACATTAGCAGCACAGTACTGCAGAACTCTGGACTCTGTCAATCTGCATCACAGTTTCTCATGTCATGGGCTGATTCAGTGACAGGGAACTACATGGGCTCAGAATAGAACCCAGTGCCCCGCCCGTATCGCATGTGGATCAATTGCACATGCGCAGGTTTGGCTGCAGCTTTGGCAGGTGCCTTGGCGCGCTTGGGTGCAGGCAATACCCGACTTTACAAAATGCAGGCATGACCTACCAGACAATCTCAGGCTGCTCCATATTGGACTTGAAACATTCAGAGGAAGGAAATTTGTATTGAAAAATCAAACACATGACACCAAGGATGGTGCATGATTGATCCAATACTGCTGGCCGGCCAGTAAAAGATTGTACGAATTGCTTTAACAAGCAGTGTTGCAACCACAGATGCAGATGAAAGGCACAGAAGACATGATACTCCGGCTAGATCAACCTGGCTGGGTCACTCTGCGTCTGAAAAGAGGTCCCCACTCAGCAACCAGAACACACTGCTTGTGTAGACAGGCAAACAGTGGGCATCAATGTCAGTGATCTTCCATGCACTTACTGGGGATCAATCAATACCCGACTTTACAAAATGCAGGCATGACCTACCAGACAATCTCAGGCTGCTCCATATTGGACTTGGAACATTCAGAGAGGAAAATCTGTATTGAAAAAATTTGTATTGAAAAATAATGCAAAATAATCTACATCCTCCAGCATTGAAAACTTCAGGCCATTTGGAACATAGGCCTTCTGGTAGGCTGCCCTCACAGCATCGTCAGTGAAAGAAGAGACATTCAGGACTGCAGGACAGGGAAAATGGGAAGCGCTGGAGTCCATATCCCCAACCCAAGGGGCCACGCCAAAGCGCGGGAGTCCATATCCCCAACCCAAGGGGCCATGCCAAAGCGCGGGAGCCCGTATCCCCCACTCAAGGGGCCACGCCAAAAGCGCAGGAGTCCGTATCCCCAACTTGAGGGGCCACGCCAACAGCATGGGAGTCCGTATTCCCAACTCAAGGGGCCATGCCGAAGCGTGGGAGTCCGTATCCCTAACTCGAGGGGCCACGCCAAAAGCGCGGGAGTCCGTATCCCCAACTTGAGGGGCAACGCCAAAAGCATGGGAGTCCGTATCCCCAACTCAAGGGGCCACGCCGAAGCGTGGGAGAAAGAAAAAAGGAAACAAAGAACGCATTGTGTAACCATCGGCCGCCCCTAAAAGCACAAGGACTGCACTTCAGCCGGGGAACTAGCTTCTTCCCCCTTCAATGACAGGGGTCGAGATGCCCCTGGTATCCCAAACTATGGGTCTCTAGTACGCCCCACATTGTAGCGCGCGCGCTGCACTAAGTGCGCCCCTGCTGTGCTTGATGCTGTGCAGGGGGTATTTCAGAATCTCACGCATCGTTGTGGAGGCATAAAAGGCACAAAAGGTGCTCCCTCTGCCCCAAACAACGGCGAAGGGACGAAAAGCTGCTGAAACGCAGATCATGAGCACGCCAGCCATGCCACGATAGCCTTCGGCACCGGGGGCACCAGTCACCAGGGTCCATTGTACCCCCCCCCCCTTGTCTAAGCTACGCAAAAGTACGGATGCTCCGGGGTATTCTACAAATGCCCCGTGGCAAACAGGAACTGCCCTGGGGCATTCTAGATGAGCGATTGGTGGGTAAGTTGACGCAAGCCGTCGCATTCGCTTGATCCAACGTCGTAGAAAAGTTCGTGTGGAGCCAGGTGTCCTGTCAATTTTGTAATCACAGTACCCCCCCTCCCTTGCGCAAGCACCAGCCAGGTCAGGAAAGTGACGGTCAGACCGGGTCCTGGTGCTAAGCCAAGGCGGTGCAACCGCGCGACGTGCGGTACCAAAAGAAAGCATGTCCCGAAAACCTGGTGATGGGGATGGGCTGCGGATTGAGAAGAGTACACGGTCAAAAGGGGCATGATGCTCAATCTCATGCCCATTCCTCATGAATCGACGAACAATCACACTTTGCCTAATTTCTGAGCATAAAAGCTGTGGTCAGAAAATTCGGTAAAAGTGACGGTCAGACCGGGTCCCGGTGCTTAGACAAGGCGGTGCTTGCGCAAGGGGGAATATGCCGCAGTTTGAATGAGCATGAAACGCGGGAATTAATCACAGAAACGTACATGTTCATGATCATGGATATCGAATTTCACGCCCGCATCTTGAGAGGAACTATTTTGGCTGCAGTGCAGGGGCGATAACCAAAACGAGCTTGGTCTTGCAGGCATCCGCGCTCACCGCCACCGGACTCACCAACTCACCAAGCCAGGATTGTGGAGTCTGAAAAACTGGGGACGAATGGAGGCAAATGGGGGGGAAATAGGGAAATGGAGGGCATAGCACACAGGATGTGGGTTGTGGAGGGTTGTGGCAGGTGGTGGTTGAGGGAAATAGGGAAATGGAGGGCATAGTACAAAGGGAACTGTGGGGACGATCTTCGACCTCCGGAGGAATGGGGAAAGTGGGACTGTGAAAAATGGGTGTTTCGTCCCATTTTCCCCTATTTTTCTCTCCTTTTTCTCCCATTTCCCTCAACCACCGACCGCCACAACCCTCCACAATCTACATCCTGTGTGCTGGCTACGCACTAACCGACGGGAAAATGAGCATTCTTGCCACTCGCCGACAAACACCGCCACGGTGGCTAGTGCGGATGCTTGCTCCTGATGATTTCTGGGGACGACGTAGAGGCCGTAGATCGCCCAGGGTGGCCAACGCCTAGAGGGAGTGCAAGGGATAGACAGACAGACGGTCATTCAGGGTAGGCATCTCGCCTTTAGATCTTCAAGGATCTCACGGTACGCCAAGATCGTGCGACGCGCGTTGCAGTCCATGGGGCTGGCAGTCCTCTCTGCAAGCGATATGGCCGTCTCATAATCGCGAATGCCGGCACGCCAGGCGCAGTTGACGGCGTGCAGCTCCCCGCGCAACGCGTACCGGTCGGCGCACTCCGCATCCGCCTCGGCCCCCGCCATCCAGTCGGTCACGTAGGCAATGGCCTCGTCAACGCGGCCCCGCGAGACCATCGCGTCCGCCTTGAGCCGCACGGGCCACAGGCCGGCGGGGCAGACCCGCCGGGCCCGATCAATGTCATCCTCCCCCGCGCCGCCGGGGCAGAGCGCGCGGTCGCAGTACGCGTCGCACTGGGCCTGCGCGTCCGGCGCCGTCTCGATGAGGGCGGTGTAGTCCGCGTACGCGGCGTGGGGCTGGCCCTGGCGCATGCGCACCGCGGCCCGCATCCTCAGAGCCCCCGGGTACGCGGGGCAGATGCGCAACGACGCGGTCAGGTCCGCGAGGGCCTCGTCGCTCTTGTTGAAGTGGTCCCAGCAATCGGCCCGATTGGCCAGGGCCACAAAGGCCCGCGGGTAGTCGAGCCGGAGGGCGGTCGTGTAGCACCGCAGGGCCTTCGCGTACTCCTCGAGCCCTTGGTAGCAGAACCCGAGATCGAAGTGGATCGTGGCGTCGTTGGGCACGGAGCGCAGCGCCGCCTCGAGCAGCTCGCTGGCGCTGAGGTCGTCGTGGTGGGTGTACAGGAGGCAGGCGTGCAGCCGGAGGGCCTCCGCCGGGGGCGGCCGCCGCCGCAGGGCGCCATGCATCACGTCGATCGCGCCGTCGCGGTCCTGGAGGATGAGCCGGGCCTTCGCCGCCCAGTAGTAGGCCTTGAACATCCTCGGGAAGAGGGCCACGGCCGCCCCGAAATTGTTGAGGCTGTCCCGCGGGACATTGGTGGTCGCCATGAGGCGCACCCCTTCGTGCACGTATTGCTCGGCCCTCGCCTCGATCTCCTTGATGGCACCGCGGGCCAGCCCGGCCCAGGCGCTGCAGACGCAGGCGGCGTGCGGCAGGGACTGGAGAGGACAGAAGGAGAGGACGTAGCCAAAGACATGACTGGGGACCTCCATTGTCCTAGATTTTGGGGCTTCACAGTCCGGCTGCCTTGAAGGAACCACCTGGAGCGTCGGGATGCCGTTGGAGATCTCCAAAGGTGCGGGGGGCGTCTCCGGCGCCAGCCGCTCCTGCGCCTCAGACTGCAGCTGCATCAACGCCCCGTCGGTTTCTACGATGCAAGGCTTTCCTGCGCACCAGCACAGGCTGCTCCTGCTCGTGCCTTCCAGGCATGTGACGTGGTGCAAGAGAACGTCTTGGCGCACGTCGCTGTGGAATGTGCTTACATTCATCTCTGAAAACATGCGAAGCTGTGGCACCTCACTGCCACGCCCCCACCTTCCCGGGGTGGGTGATTGCTGGGCCGTTCCCCCTACGAGAGGGCCTGCACATGTACCCCCCCTCCCCCTTGCGCAAGCACGCTGAAAGGCAAGAAAACAATGTTTAGATCTGTCCCGTGCTTAGACAAGGCAGGGGCAATAACAGGAAACCAAAAAGAGCAGTCGGAAAAACGACGGTCAGACGGGCCCGTGTGCTTAGCCATAATCTGATGATGGCTGTCACCCCCGGTATCCCACCGGCAGGAAATCACCGTTCAAACGTCCAGCAAACGCGGCAGAGCCGCGGCCAACAATTGTCCATATGCGGCGGAGCCGATCCCATGTGTTCGACAAGGCGCCCTCACGATGTGCTGTGCGACAAGGCGCCCTCACGATGTGCTGTGCTGTGCTGCACTGCACTGTGCTGCACTGCGCGCTGTATTGTGCTGTGCTCTGCTGTGCTGTGCTGTGCTGTGCTGTGCTGTGCTGTGCTGTGCTGTGCTGTGTTGCGCTGCGCTGCGCTGCGCTGTTGTGCTGTGCTCCGCTGTGCTGTGCTGTGCTGTGCTGTGCTGCACTGCGCTATGCTGCACTGCACGCTGTATTGTGTTGTGCTGTGCTGTGCTGTGCTGTGCTGTGCTGTGCTGTGCTGTGCTGTGCTGTGCTGCGCTGCGCTGTGCTGTGCTGCGCTGCGCTGTGCTGTGCTGTGCTGTGCTGTGCTGCTGTGCTGCGCTCCGCTGTGCTGTGCTGTGCTGTGCCGAAGGCGCTGTTACCAGAAGGCAATGGCCGGGATGTCTACCCACGGGTACAGGTAAACGGGCGGGGCTGTGTGTGTTGTGTGCGCGCCGTGTGTATGTGTGTAGGTCCTGGTGGAGAGAGGGGGAGCCGGGAAGACCTGGTCGGCCCGCCCTTGGCGACCGTCCTTACTCCAGGAGCTCCCGCTGCACTCCCTCTCGCTCCGCTTGTTGGGGCCCTGTACACTCCAGGTGGGCCCGCTGCATTGAGGGGGTCCGCAGGGCTGCTGCCCATTGCTCCAGTACAGCCGGCTCCCATAGCTGGTGGCGCACTGGGGCCGCTCGTGTTCCCACCTTCTGGTCGAGCCACGTTGCTAGCCGCCGGCGGGCCGGCCTCCATTCATGGGATTGGGCCGAGCAGGCCCAGAGGTGGGGCGCTGTCTCGGGCTGCGCTCCGCAAAGGAGGCACGTGGCATCCAGCACCGTGTCCCGGTGAGAGGAACGGTGGGCTAGGACAGTCATCGTCGGGATGTTGTCCATACGATGCGCCGTGATATGGCGATGCTGGTCGTGATCGAACCAGTCAAGGGGGAGACCCCCCCCGACATGTAGTTTACCCCCCACCGGGCCTCATAGGCGGCCTGCGCCAGTATGGAGGCCCGGTCCTGCAACCAGTCGCTCAGTGCCGTCGGGGAGAGCTGACATTGGTCGCGGTAGGGTACTGGGGGGATAAACGAGTAGGGGCGCCTAAGGAGCCATGTGAGGTCCACCTCCGGCGGTTCCTTCGTCGCCGCATCTACACGGACGTTGAGGTCCGTGATCCAGTGCGACGGCGTGGTAACCACATTGATTGCGGACTCTGGGGAGAGGCGCTGCCCCCCCAGGACGGTGGCGTAGAGATGGTGGATGCCATCTCTGCAGTGACCTCCCTCCTGGTACGTGCGAAGGGCCCCCACCGCCGCTTCCGAGTCCGGCACCAGCCAGTATACTCCTTGCTGCATCGCCAGCCGGCGGAAGTACGAGAGGAGGATCATCGCCTCCCCTTCCTGGGAGGTGCCCACTCCCGAGGCCACCTGGGATTGGTATGTTGTGGGCCCGCTCTGGGCGACCCCGGCCATGGCCATACCCGCCCGCGTGGCCCCCGCATCCACCGCCACGATAGTACCGCGGAGGGTTGCCAGCGGAGGCAGGTCGTGGAACCAGATGCCTGGGCGAGCCTCGGGGGCCAGTACTTGCGGGAGGTAGGTGGTCCGGCCGTGTGGCGCCAGAAGGGCCATGTCCCCATGGTGCTCCCTGAGATGGGTGCGCAGGGCCTGGTGAAGCTCCGCCGGTACCGCTCCCACCGTATCGAGGGAGTAGTAGAGGGGCCCTTTGTGCGGGTGCCCTGGGCACCTGTGCGCCACACACTCCGCCGGGTACTGGAATTTCGCCACGGCCGCCGGGGCTATGGCTATCCACGGAAACGGCGGCAGCGCAGCGGTGACCGTCACGAGAGGGGCCTGCGATGTCTTGGCCCACTGCCGGTGGGCGGCAGTTGGGGGGGCGGCCATCCACACGATGGTGGGCGCCCAGACCCCGGTGTGCTGAAGCCGGGCCAGGGATTCCTGGTGGTGATCGCCCCATAGCTGGGCATGCAGGGGCGCGTCCACCTGCACTTGGATACCCAGGAGGGCCACCAAGAGGCGGTGCAGCCTTGTGTCGCTGGGCAGCGTGTCTGGGGGCTGCTGGCAAACCCTGAGTTCGGGCACCCAGCTCGCGGCCTCCATAGTGTCTTGCATGGCCGCGGTCGCCCGGAGGGGCTGTCCCCCATGGTATATTGTCATCATCCGGGTGGTTTTGGCCGCCCGGCCTCCGATGACGACGTCTGCCTGGTAGGTGGGCACGGCATCCGGGATCCAGTCCTTGGGTGCCGCTTGCCACCGCGGCGGGGGTTCCCTCAGGAGGGGGACCGGGACGGCAGCATGGCGGGTCAGCCACGCGCGTAGCCCCGGGATTCCGTTGCGGGCCGGCGCTCGCCCCTTGAGGGCACGCTCCGGCAGCACTCGGTGGTCTCCGGTGTAGAGGTCGCCCAGGTGATGGTAGCCCAGGGCCTGTACCGTTTCGCACACTGTCGGGGGGACGACAACCTGTACGACGTCGCCATACGGGTTGGGTACACCTCCACCTGGGGGGCAGGGGCCGCCGCCGCCGCCGCACGGGGCCCACCAGGGCCCCGCACCAGGATGGGGGTCGTCCCCGAGCAATGGCCCGGCATCCACATGGGCATGGCCACCTCGTCCACGACTCGCTGCAGCGTGGCTATGAGGTGGGGACATTTGGGGTGGTGAGTGTAGTGCCCCGGGGTAAGCCTGCTAGGCCCCCCCCTTAGCGCCTGGTGCGTCTGCAGGGAGTAGGCCTGGGAGTTCCGGAATTCCCGTTTGGCCCAGGCCCCCTGCCGGACCCACTCTCGGACCACTGCGGTCTGCCACGAGTGTGCTGACCGAGTCGGGCCTTGGCATCCATGCTCCCAAGGCCCCCAGAGCGTGTCGGTGTGGGCGTGGCGGGAGATGCCCGTCACGTGTTTATACGCTCTGACCATGAGAGCGTCGTTGGCTACGTGTACTTTGGCCGTGGGGCGGTACACGCTGGCCAGGGGGAGCAGCTTGCTAGGGAGCTTGGCCATGAGTACCATCATGGCGGCGTCTGGGGAGAGCCGCTGGGGGCGGAGTTGTTACCAGAGCGCTGCCCGGACCTTTGGCAGGTTCCGGGGGGGCGTGGGCGTGCCGTGAAGGTAGATGTCCATCCCCATGTAGCGGAGGACCCCGGAGGGCTGTATTTGGGGGGCCTCCGCTAACGCCTCCTGCCGCTGGTCCGGGGTACTCGCCACCCACGTGCGGCCCAGATGGCGGGCCACGGCTGCCGGCGTGGGCGACCGCAGAGGTCGCGGGTCGGATGTCGAGCCGTGTTGGATCTTGCGGTCCGGGACATCCACCTGCAGGATACCCTGGTAGTACGTCCACTGATCCAGCAGAACCCCTTGTATAGGGCGGGAATCGCCCCGTTCCAAGAGGACGATCGTGTCGTCCACCCACATGAGTCCCGGGAAGCGGAAGGGCTCTACCGCGTAAGACCGGTAGGCTATGTCCATGAACCGCAAGAATGGGAGCGTTGCCGTTGCCCCCGCATGGACTCCCTGGATCGTGCCTTGGGGGGTTCCCAAGAGTTGTGCCAGGGTGCTGGACTGCCCCCCCTAGGCCCACCTGGGCCCCCACTATAGGGTGAATGTCCTGGGCGATCATGCCGAAGAACTTCGCGAGATCCGTGATCAGGACGTCCACTATCCGGTGCCGAAGCCTGGCCAGGTCCAGCTTCATGTGCACCGTGCGGACCACCTCTTGGAGGGAAATTCCCCGCATGCCCCCCACGAGGCAGGGGCCCCCCAGGGCCCGCTCGTAGATGGCCGTCGCCACGGCGTAGAAGGCCGTGGGCTCGAGCTTGGAGACGTGGGAGGAGATGGTTATCCCCCGGAGGTTCGCCTCCTGGACTGGCTGGTCCGGGTTTTTTTAGGAGCAGGGTAACCCGCCCTCGCCTGCCCACCGTGCGGCTCACCGGGGGGCTGCGCACTACGGCGCAAAGGGTTACCTGGTCCGCCTCCGTCAGGTGCCGGTACCAGGTGATATTGATGCAAACGTCCGCCTCGGGCAGGCGGAGGTCGGGGCCGCGGGCTTTACCAGACTGCACCTCCCAGAGGTGGCGAGGCTGGAGATAGTCGCCGCGGGCCGGCGGGGCATGCTGCGGCAAGAGCCCCAGGTATTTCTGGAAGTGGGCCCACCGGTCGGGGTCGTCCCGAATCCGATGGCTATGGCCCTGAAGCCGTTGGCGGCTCAAGTATAGGGCAGACAGTGTCTCCCTGGGGTTGAGGAGCGCCTTGCTGTCCAGGGGGATCTCCAAGATATCCCGCAGGGGGCCCCAGCTACGCCGCTGCACCTCCCTCCACTGCTCCGGGGTACGCTTGAGGTTCCGGGTCTCCTGCACGCGCCGGAGGGCCCTGCGTTTAATCCCCCGGAGGCTTTGCTGGCACTGGGCTTCCCCCAGGGCCACAAGGCTCCGTTTGAGGGCGTGTCCCACCGTCACGGAGGTGCCCAACATGTTTTGGGCCGTCACCGTAAAGCGCCCTACGGAGGGGAGCATGTTGCGCGCCGGGAAGGGCTGTTGGGGAGCTTTCGAGGGGGGGGCCTGTTCCGCTGGGCACGCCCGAAGGCGGTAATGCCGGAAGCGGAGGGCCCTGACCCTGCCTGTGGTGTGGGCCCAGTCATAGATGGCCCGCTGCAGGCCCTTCGGCCATTGATCCGGGGCGAGCTGGGGGTCTACGGCTCTCTTGCGGAGCACCGGGCCCTGGAAGTCGGCTGTGTCTGCTGGGGATAGGGCCACTGGGCCCAAGTGGTACTCCAGTGTGCGGGAGACCGTATGGGGGCTGGGCTTGTCCAACCGGATCACCGGGAATGCGACGGTGAAGAGAAGGGGGACGTGGTGGTCCGAGAGGAGGGTACTCCCCCAATAGTGGTAGGAGGCGATGGTGAACTGCGCCTCGTTGTGGCAGGCGATCGTGTCGATGCGGGAGCGCGCGGCTCCCTGGAAGCAGGAGTACGTACCTTGCGGGACCGGGTGAAGGTCCACCAAGTCCCTGAGGTTAAAGGCCCTCAGGAACGTGCGGTAGCCCGTATCCCTGGGGCGTGGGGTCCCCCGATCTGCCGGCCGGGCTGCCGAGTTGGTGTCCGTGACGACCAGGACGGTTGTCCGGTCAACCAGGCAGGTCACCTCCCGCCAGATGGTTGCCCACCATCTCACATATGGCTCTATGCCAATGTTGATTTGGGGGGCATGGGCTGCCAGCACATGATGCCGACCCCACGGGGTGAGTACCTCCATGAGGAGGGCGTTTGCATCCTCCTTGCTCCAGAGAAGGGACGCCCAGGTAGTTGTCCCGACGCGGACATACACCTCCAAGCCCGCCCCCGTCTTGCCTTGGGCGGGGAGCACGACATGCCGGGCGTAGTCGTGGAAGGGGGGATCCTCAGGGCCTGCCCGGGACTGGGCCTCAGCCAGGATGAGGAGGGTGGGGCGGCGCGCTGCCATGTGCAAGGCCTGCGCCAGGAGGCGCTGCTGTAGGTACTGGCCCCGGACATTGAGCCACAGGCACCCCACGGCGTGGATGTCCCCCGGCGTGCCCTCAATTCTGGGACTGCGAGGGGCCGGGGTTCTCCGGCTCCGAGTCGAGCTCCGCAGGAGAGGGCCCGTCTTGGGGGTCGTGGCTTCGCGCCGAGTCGCTAGCCGCCTCCTCGGCCGTTCACAGGTCTCGCTCGATGAAGCCGAAGACTGTGGTCAGGGAAGGGGTCCCCGCCGGCCGCTCGCCGGTGAGCCTGGGGACTATCCAATCGCGCAGGGCCGGGGCCCGCGCTCCCAGGACCTTGAAGCCCACTGGCTTGGCAGTCTGGAGAGCCCGGGTGTAGCTCACCCACGAGGCGCTCCAGCCTTTCCAGTCGGCATCGCGGAGTTGCTGGGCCCCCAGGGGCGAGGGGACCAAGACAAGCCCCCCCCCGGGCTCTGTCGTAGGTGGCCTTGGCCACCATGGGCGTAGCGATGGTCAGGGGCTTGCCCCCGGGTGGGGTGAGGGTGGCCCTGTGGTACCCGAGGTCCATGCCCGCCGTGTCGACCGGGGCGTACCGGTCCCCACGCTTGACGCAGATTTGGACACGGGGGGGGGGGGTCGCCGGGGCACCCCGCGAGACATGCACCGGGCGCTGGCATACCAACACCAGGGCGGGGGAACTGCCCGAGGCGGGGGCGGGGCAGACCAGGCATACGCATATGCCATGGCCTGGAGCCACCACCCAGGGCGCGTGCTGCCCTCGGGGGTGGGGAGGCGGAGCTGCAGCTTCCCCTCGATCACGTAATATACCATGATCCCAAGTCCCGGCGGATGAGGGGCCGGGATGGCATCTCCCTCCCAGCTGGAGAGGGAGAAGGAGGGGACCCCCAGGGTGAAGCCCGCGAGTTGGAGCAGCTCGCGGGTCCGCTTGGCATACTGGGCCAGGGAGGGGGGGAGGCCGTCTCCTTCCGGGGAATGGGGGCCAGGGACGGGGGTGGTGTCCTGGCTTGCCACACGCATGCGGCGCCCAACCGCCGATAGGCGCTCGCTGTCTAGGAAGACAGCGACGTCCATGGCCCTGCAGGGGTTCGCCTCCTCCAGGGCGGTGTCGGCGATGAGCGCCGCCAGGCGGGACTCGTGCGGGCTCACACCGCCTGTCGGGCTATCGATGGGGCCAACAGCCGGCGGCTCAGGGTCCTCATTGGACGTGTCCGCCGGCTGCGAGGGCTCCGGAGGGCTGAGGGCGTCAGCGTCGCCATCCAGGAGGCCGACCAGCTGGGTGGCCGTGCCCTGGGACGCATCCACATCGATGGGGGAGTGGGGGCCTCTGCGGCACGCGGAGCCCCAGTGTCGAGGGCAGGTGGGGCAGCACTAGGTTGCTCACCTGGGGCATGCCCAGGTACCCGCCCCTCTTCGAGGGCCGGCTCCGCAGCAGCCTCTCCCGCCTCCGGGGGGGCCTGCTGTGGGGGGCACTGGTCGCATGGGCTGGGGCGCCAGAAGCGACAGACGTCACACCAATCCGGGGTTGGTTCCCCCGGGGGGCTGTCTCCTGCCGCGGGAGCTGAAGCCCCTGCAGCGTCTTGGGCCTGGGGGGCCGGGGGCCGGTCAGTGGGCGCCGGGGGGTCCGCCACAGGGGCCAACGGGGCGTTTGCGGGGGTCTGCCGTGGGTCCACCGCACGGATACCAGTGTCCAAGAGGTCCTGGGACACGTCCTCACCCGCGAACTCGGGGGGGGCCGGGCTGGGGGGCCCATGCCTCGGCGTGCGCGGTAGGCAGCTTGTCGGAGCCGCTAGGTGGCCCGGCAGCTGCCAGAATGCGCCGCCGGAGCCGGCTGGTTCGGCTATCAATGGCCACCCGCTGCTGTGCAGGCGGGCTCATCTGGGCCGCGGCGAGCCCCTGCCGCAGCTCGGGGGCCGCCGCCCTGCCCTCGGGCCTCACACGGCCCGGCCCCCAGGAGGGGGGCGCTTGCTGCGCTGTCGGGCGTGCCGGGGGGGGCGGGCTCTGGAGTAAGGGGCGGGCGGTGTCATCGGCCGCGTTGGCCGTCGGCGCCCGGGAAGGCACCTGTGCCTGTGCATGCAGCACTTGCGGCGGCCTGCTCACTGCATCGGCTATCAGGCGCCGGACATCCGCCTCCGTGAGAGGGGGGCGGTCCGCGCGTGGGGGGGCATCCCTGGCGGGCAGCGTGTCTTGCCGCCCCTCGCCCAGGGCGTCATGCCGGGTGTGCACGGTGAGGCCCCGTACGACACCGTGGCTCACACAGTGGACGGCCGCCGGAAGGCGGCCTGGCGGGGGCGCTACTGTACCCAAGGCAGCGCTGACTACCGCACACGCTGCCAGCGCCTGCGCGTGAGTGCGGAAGGTCAGGTATCCATGGTTCTCCCCTCCATGGAAAGCCTCCGCCACCCCCTCTGCTCTATCCAGCCACATGAAGCGATCTGCAAGGTGACGGCGGGACCTTCCAGCGGGGAGGCGCCGGATATGCAGGACGGTTGGCGGGTCCGCGGCGCGGGGCCGCTGAGGGGCTTGTGTTGCTCTGTCAGGGGGGGCATAGCCCGGGTCCCGGAGACCTGGGGTGGTCTGCGTTACGCCGGCACGGTGTTTCTGGGGCGTGCGTCGGCCTTCATCCCGGGTTGGCCGTGCCTGCTGCGTACGGGGGACCAGGAGGCCGGGCGTCGTTTGGGTTCCCGCAAGAGCGTGTGCCGGCGGTCTGAGCGGGGTGCCCACGGGCGGTTGTGCTGCAGGCTGCCGGTCTTTCTTATTCTTGCGGTGGCGCTTGCGTGGGGGTTCGTCCCGCGGTACATGCGGGGGCGGGCGTCCAGAGCTGTGCGGGGCTCCCATTGCAGCCAGCGCCCTGTGTCCGGCGCATGATATCGCAGGCGCCTAGCTGTATCTGGGCTGGGGGATCGGCGTCGGCGCCGGTCGTCGGGGTCCCGCCGCCCCCGGCTGGCCCCGGGGCGGAGCCGGGCGGGTCACGGCGGGGGCGGTCATCCCGCCGGGCGGGGGTGTGGTCTCTGCTCCTTGCGGTGGGGGCTCGGCCTCCGGAGGAACGCTCCTCGGACTGGCGCTCATAATACCGCTCAAGGGAGCGGTAAGGCCGGCGGTATGTCGTGCGGCCATCTCTGCCGGGGCTCTCATAGCCGTGGCCTCGGTGGTCGCCGTGTGGGTCCTGTCAGGGGGAGCGGGATCGGCGGTAGGTTGTCCCGGGGGCCGGCGCGGCGCCTCTGTAGGCGCTGGGGGACGACGGTCCTCCCGGGGCACCGTCGCACGCACCGGCGCCGCCAGCAGTGCCGGCGCCGCCTCGCCGACCACGTCGGGGGCAGGGCCCTATGGCGCCGGGGCTTCCCGGTGCGCAGCCCCTTGAGGGGGCGGAGGGTTCTCGGTGCGGCGGTCTAGGCCCGCCACGTGGCCCCGTAGGTAAGCCAACTCCAAGTCGCGGTGGTCCGGGGGCGGCACAGCCTGGAGCGGCGAGGGCGGCGGGGGGGGCTGGGGCAGCCCACATCGCGGTTCCCGCAAGTAGTATGCAGGGTAGGTCGGCTGGGAGGGGACCTCTACGAGCAGCTGGTGGGGTGTGTAGGGACTATGGGTATAGTGGGGGGGGGGGGGCGGCATATGCCGGGGACCCCGCGGGGTGCGGTGCAGGCGGGCCCCCGGGGATGGGAGGGCGCTGCACGTAAGGGGTAGCCGGTGTTGTCGGGAACATGTTGTGTTACTGGGCTACAGAGCGAGAGCAGGGAGTTGCGGCCGGAAGCTCATGCGTGGGCACTGCGCTTCCTGTCCACCGGGCCGCCCAGTGCTGAGGCGCCGGCACCTGCTCTCGCTCGCGCGTTGGTGGCCTTCGGCGGCCGGCCTTACGGGCCCGCACATTAGTCTCCTGTCTGCGCCGTGGCCCTGCGCACTGCATGCAGGCTGTTGCCGCGGCACCCAGTAGGGGGGGGGGTACTTATGGTGCCCTGTGGGGGCGGTGCCCGCACTCCTTGGGGGGGGGGGGGGCTACAACGGGGTGCCCCCTATAACCGGGTGTACTAGCCTCGGGGTGGTCGGAGCATCCTCCAGGGCCCATGGGGGGGCACCATCTTCCAAGAACCGGGGACAACGGCCCGGGGGGAACGGGGGGTCTAGCCCAGGGGGTGGTCGGAGTATCCTTCTGGGCCCTCGGGGAGGCATTATCTTCCAAGAACCGGGCACACCGCCCTGGGGGGGACGGGGAGTCCAGCCCAGGGGGTGGTCGGATTTCCCATCAGGGCCCATGGGGAGGCATCATCTTCCAAAAAACCGGGCACACCGGCCTGGGGGTAACGGGGGGTCCAGCCCAAGGGGTGGTCGGAGTACCCTTCTGGGCCTATGGGGAGGCATCATCTTCCAAGAACTGGGCACACCAGCCTGGGTGGGACGGGGAGCCCAGTCCAGGGGGTGGTCGGAGTATCCTTCAGGGCCCATGGGAAGTCATCATCTTCCAAGAACCGGGCACACCGGCCTGGGGGGGACGGGGAGTCCAGCCCAGGGGGTGGTCGGAGCATCCTTCAGGGCCCATGGGGAGTCATCATCTATCAATAAACGGGCACACCGGCCTGAGGGGAACGGGGAGTCCAGCCCAGGGGGTGGTCGGAGCACCCTTCAGGGCCTATGGGGAGGCATCATCTTCCAAGAACCGGACAGACCGGCCTGGGGGGGACGGGGAGTCCAGCCCAGGGGGTGGTCGGAGTATCCTTCAGGGCCCACGGGAAGGCATCATCTTCCAAGAACTGGGCACACCGGCCTGGGGGGGACGGGGAGTCCAGCCCAGGGGGTGGTCGGAGCATCCTTCAGGGCCCATGGGGAGGCATTATCTTCCAAGAACCGGGCACACCGGCGTGGGGAGGACGGGGAGTCCAGCGCAGGGGGTGGTCGGAGTATCCTTCAGGGCCCATGGGGAGGCATCATCTTCCAAGAACCGGGCACACCGGCCCGGGGGGGACGGGGGGTCCAGCCTAGGGGGTGGTCGGAGCATCCTTCAGGGCCCACGGGGAGCCATCATCTACCAATAACCGGGCACACCGGCCTGGGGGGGATGGGGGGTCCAGCCCAGGGGGTGATCGGAGCATCCTTCAGGGCCCATGGGGAGGCATCGTCGTCCGAGAACCGGGCACACTGGCCTGGGGGGGACGGGCGGTCCAGCCCAGGGGGTGGCCGGAGCATCCTTCAGGGTTCACGGGGAGTCAGGGAGTCAGCTCGGGGGTTCAGGGGGTCGCGCCCCTGGGGTGGGCGGTGTGCCCTGCAGGGCCGGTGGGGAGGCAGTCGTCTCGTTGGTTTTCGCCCACCAGCCTGGGGGAGTGGGGAGCCCCGCTCGGGGGCGGGCAGTAACGAGGGGGCGCCATCAGGGGGGCGTTTCCAGCGGGGCGCGCGCGCCAGTTGGGGGGTCGCTAGACCGCTCCCTGTCGGTGGCCGCTGCTGTGTGCCCTGAGCGGCTACCCGTTCCCGTTGCGGCGTCGGGTCGCCCCACCAGCAGGGCCCCGGGCTGGGTCCTCCGGCCGAAAGGCCTCACTAACTCCCCGCCTCAGCGAGTCGTGTGATGGGTTGGCCCCCCACCCCTAGTCCTACTACGCTATGCAGCAAGCAGGCGAGGTAGGCATGAAGTACCGGAGGTCATAACTCCGGGGTAGCAGTAACAGGGACTCAACGTGAGTCCTCTTAACCACGAACAACCCCAAATTCCGCCGGGGCTTAACTCCCGAACGCAACGGTATTTGGGGCCCCCTTGGGCCTTATAAGCCCGCGGAGTGTACTGAGGCGTGGCTACCAGCACTTAAAGTCTGGCCTGTCATACCCATTGCTGGGCTCGCCTCAGCACGGCCGGTCGAGTCCGGCTCCTCGGGGGGGCGCACGTAACTGGCCTTGGGGGAGGCCATTAACCCTTTAAGCATTAGATTACGGCAGTAAGGCCTAGTTGTTAAGTTATTAAATATGTACAATGCTTACCCCGCAGACATGCCCCCTCCGGTGGTGTGCTCACCATTGGGGCTGCCTTTGGGGGGTTCGGGGCTTTTACCCGGTCCCCCGGCCCTCCCTTGCTGTTGGCCGGGGGCGTACATTACACAGGTACTGCGGTTCATTGTTTATACTAACGTACTTTACTTGAAACATACACATCACATAGCACAGGTCGAAAGAAAAAAGGTATTCATTCCATTCAATCCCTCCACTCCTCGTTGTTGGCGAAAACAGAGCACGGCGCAAGGGCGGCATGGCCTCGAATCGCTTCACCAGCGGGGCCACGCCGCCCATTCTGGGGGGTTGCGGGGTCCCCTCCCCTCTCGGCATGTTTGCTCCAGCCGCCCTTTGGCAGCGAGCTGCGGCGGCTGATCGGGCTGCCTCTCTGCGCAGGGTCTTGTATGGCGCGGGGGGTCGCGGCTGAGGCCCCCCGCGCGTGACTGAGCCACAGGCCTTCTGGGCGCTGCGGCGCCACTCGTCTCACTCGGCCTAGGAACAAAGGAAGGGAAACCCGAAGGGAAGGCGCTAACAGGCCCGAAGGCTCCTGCATGAGGCTTTCACCCCTACAGGCAGTCGCGCAAAAAACAGGGAGGAGAAAACAGGAACAATATAAACAGAACAGGAAAGTAGCGGCCCCGGCGCAGGCCGTCCCATTGGGGCCCCACACTCTCATGACGCTCTCACTCTCTCACACACCCGTCATACCCGTCCTGGCACGGCCGCGTTGCTGAAGCCCCAGTACGGGGGCCTCCACGTTGTCGGCTGCCACACCCGAGGCAGTGGGTGTCCACGCGGCGGGCCGCCGATGTGGGGCCCTGGAGGCGCGCCGCACGGACGCTGCCAGCCTGTGTGAGGGGCAGGGACAGGGAGAGGTTCTGGGGCAGGGGAGGTGGCAGGGAGTGATCAGGGGAGGTAGTGCATGGGGGGGGCATTGGGGCGCGCGCAGGGGCGGCAGCGGGGGGGGGGGGGGGCTGAAACAAGAGCGCGGGGGGGGGCGCATGCCTGGGCTCCACTGAGGGCCCGGTGTGTGGGCGGGCGTGTAGGAGGGGAGAGGAGGGGGAGGCTAGGTCAGCCGTCCTCTACTGGGGGTCGCTGACCGTTCCCAGGGCCGAGGCGGCCGGTACTAGGGGGCGCGGGGTCCCTGGGGATGGTGCTTGGCACTGGGACGTGCACGCACCCGACACTGTTAGTACACCGCCTAAGGGCAGTGCCCGGGCCCTGTCGTCGGGGGCTTCGCACCCGGCACCCAGCCCGTGGGTAGAGCTGGGGAGTACTCAGAGTGCTGTGCTGTGCTGTGCTGTGCTGTGCTGTGCTGTGCTGTGCTGTGCTGTGCTGTGCTGTGCTGTGCTGTGCTGTGCTGTGCTGTGCTGTGCTGTGCTGTGCTGTGCTGCGCTGTGCTGCGCTGAGCTGCGCTCTGCTGTGCTGTGCTGACAATGTTGTTTTCGGTCCTGCTTTCCGATGAACGTGTCGAACAAAAAACAATGTGCACGAGACAGCTCGTGCGTGTGGCATCCATCGGCACATGGGGTGGGCACTTCACCCTCCCCATTGGAGCAGAGCGCTCACTAAGACTCTGTTGAGCCGTGCACCCTTCGTTGGTGGAAAGCCTTCAACCAGAACGCAAGAGCCATCCCCCGGGATGACTTTGCACGCCATGCACAGGCCGGGCCCTAGTTTCAAAGTTTTTTCAACAAAATACAAAAAAAAAGTCGAAAACACAAGGGTTTTGAGGGGCGCCAATTGTAGTGTTGCACGGTTTCCCCCCATGGGGACACTTCGTCATGCCCCACCGCTCCTCTCCGCTTCTAGAGACCCGGTCTGGCAGACCATATGCGGCCATATCCAGTCCTCTCCTCATCGGATGCGCGGTCATGGGCTCTCCAAACGAAGGGGCACACAGCGCAAAGTCATCCCCTCTGCAGCCACCCAGTCGCCGTGGCCCGGACCAGTGCTCAAGCACTCAAGGCACGTCCCAGAGTCCCAAAGGGGGCCAGGGAAGAGGATGCCCGATCAGATCTGCTGCACCGTCGCCGTGCGATGGCAAGAGGGGAATCGCATGCCGCTTGCCCCCACCCCCACCCCCCCCCCCCCGCATGGGCTTGCTCCACCGCTGACATACCTCGTCCGGTCTCCACGGGCTGCAGTGTATTCCTGAAGCTTGAAGCCAGTCTATGGGGGTGTTGTTGCACCGTGCGGCCCCTTTCCGATGGTTCTGGGGATTTTACTCAGTGAAGAGGCCCACTGCAAACCACTTTGGCGGGCGTTCCTTGGAATGGGGGGGGGGGGGAACAGTGCCTATGAAAACCAAACTTTGCACGGTGCGCGCACGGTGCATGCAACACCCTCTATATGGGGGAATGTTTGCCCGGCGCATGCCTGCCGCGCTACCTTTGTATGAAGTGTCATATCTCTAGCCCCAAGTTTATCCTCACCTCGGAGTAGATCACACTGGACCGCAAACCTTCCCTGCAAAGCACGTTGCATAAGCCGAAATATGAGAATTCAACAACACAAAATGTCACTCCCACCACTTCCAACCACCACCCTTGCCATTATCATAAACTGGGTGCAAAGGATGGGCCAGATTCTTAGACACTGCGAGTACTCCAGGTCGTTTGAGGGGGGGCAAAAACAGGCACGGTGGCGAATGGTAAAAAAAAACATGCCCGGCGCGCTCCCGGCGCACTAATACTCCCCCTATGACGCAACAGCAGCCGATGCTCTTGGGGAGCTGGACTGGAGGCCCACCAGAATAGCCTTCAAAACCCTACAACTACCTAAGAGTACACCACCTCAATCACGCAGCTGGACAAGCCCAGTGTGTGCAGCAATGCCACAAATACAGCATAACATGAGAAGACAAGCCCTTTGAATCAACTTATTGGTGGCACATTGAGACAAAGAGTGGAAGGGAGAAGAGCATACTTAGGACTGCACAAAGCCTCAAAGGCAGCAGCAAATTTTCGGAGAATCAGTACAGCTCCACACAGATCCTGAAGGGGTCGATTCTGTACTGATGCTGCTTTCTGAGGAACAGCACATCTTCTATGTTCGTGCAAATTTGTTCTCTATGTACAGTACCTGCTTGGTGTTGGTCTTTTTTTTTCATAGCTGCTGGAACCCCACTGAACATTACAATGGAATAAAGATGCACTGCTGCCCCATTCAAGTATCAAAAGCTTTCACTGTGGGTGAAACTTAAACTATGGAGGCAAAATGCGTCCAGAGCACAAGTAGATAACAAAATTACAAAATTACAGAACTGCTGATGGTGTACACCCTGGAAATCCTGGAACAACAATTGGAGAAAAGAATGATTAGTTTTGATGTTGCTTGTTGCTGCATTGAATGACATCTGACATTTTAATGCTGCAATGCATCATGCTGCCAAATGACATCTGCGCTGTTTTCTTTGGTCTGGCCTCAGGAGGCAGAACAAGGCTCCAGAACAGCACTTGAGAGAAACTCGGCATAGAGTATCAGAGCTGACCAATTCAGCGAGTATCCCAGGATACAATATGTGCAGGGCGCAGAGAGAGTGAGGCCACCAGACGGGGTGCCCAGCGCCGGAACAATGGTCGGTATTGATAGACTGAATGTCCCCGCCACAGAGACTCTCGGCCATTAGTCCAGAATGTTCCAAATCAATTTAATGTGTCCCCTTCTTGGTTGGGGTGCTCCACTATCCAATCTTGGTATGAACAATCTGCAGCAGAATCGTTCAATGGATGCTAAGTACCCTCCCGGGGGGGTACAAGGAAAGGATTTCGTGTGTGGCCAGGGCTGCCACTTCATTCCATATCAACACTAACCAATGAGGTGCATGCACATATACTGCCACCTCCACGGCCAGAGTTTCCCACTGATTCGGAATAAAAAAAATTTATTCGGAAATATTTGGAAATATTCGGAAATATTCGGATTGTAAAAAAATACACACTGTTGTTCTTTGTAAATGCCCGTGGATATCCTCTGGATGTTTGCTGTTCATACCACAGGTCCCATACTCCCAATTTCTGCACCCTGAATTTGCCACAGTTTGAATGAACATGAAACGCGGGAATCAATCACAGAAACATACAACAACCAGTGCCCAGTAAGGTTTTACTTCTTCACAAACCTCTGCTCATGTCATCTGGAAATTGAGCAGCCCATTTGGCTGCAGTCATATGTTTGCCACGCTTTCTTGCTTGCGATGGTTGTTTACCCGATGGGGCTGGTTGTTGCTTGCTCTGATGGAAATTCATCAGGTGTAGGCACAGGCATGGATATGTTGACAGAGCAGAAAAATTGGGGGGGAAGGAGTGTGAACCATACCCAGAGTACATCCCCCACAACACAGGAGACCCTCCCCGTATCCCCGCAAAACCTGAATGCTCACCCTTGTAATATTCGGAAATATTGGGATATATTCGGATTCTTCAGAATTAGCAGGTCCAGCTCTGATTCGGAAATGTTCGGAAATATTAGAAAATTCGCTTCCGAATGAGCTGGAAACCCTGCCACGGCCAGGTCTAGGAAGGAAATCATATTAAGGAGCAATAGTCCATGGGGCTTCTGCCCATTCCATCACCCAGATTCACCCAAGGGGCAGCAGGTCCAGGTCTAATTCGGAAATATTCGGAAATATTTGAAAATTCGCTTCCGAATGAGCTGGAAACCCTGCCACGGCGCAACGCTGCCACCCATTCGGCCATTCCATGTCAGTGGAAAGGTTAGTTTCAAGGGGAGAGAAAACATATTCACCAACCTGGCACCAGCCTGAAAGAGAGATAGTGAAAGGGCTGCAAAACGAAAGGAGGCTTCTCATCCATAGGCCTAACGGCGGCAGCGAGAAGATCCTTTGCGGGAAGAGCTTTTTGACATCAAACGCCAAAGGTAGGAATACCCTCCGAAATTTGAATGGAAGCCTCCAGACCTCAACACTGAATGACGGGCAGCACAAAGGCAATCACCAAACCCCAGTAGTAGCGGTGTCCCGGTTCAATAAGCGTTTCGGCTTAAGCTAAGCCCTCATCAGCTGTGTATCAACACAGACAGGTGTGTAAAGGAGAAATCAATCTGAAGAGCTGCAATCAGACAGCAGAGGTGACCAGTCGCCATCTAAAAGCTCTGGATCAAGCCGAATTCCGAGTTCAGCCCAGGCTTCTGAGGCGTTGTTGGAGGGGTGGCGAACCGGTGAAAACTGCAGTGTGTGAGCAACACTCTGTAAGTCATGTGCTGGCGTATGCCCAACCTCCCTCGTGGCCCGTGCCGTCGGCTGCCTATCGGGCGGTGCTGGGAGTCCTTGCACTGCGCACGCACCGCGCGCTACTTTTAGACTAGGTTGCCCCCGAAGAGCCCCCATGCACACCCCTTCCAGCACCCCTAAATTTAGGTCACCCAAACTACCCTAGCTAGACACAAATGCAAGCTACATTCCCTCCACATAAGAGATGCGGAAAGCCATGAACAGCGATGGTTGCAATTCCGGCTAACAACCCTCAACAACATATATCCTTCTTTTTGTTCACTTGTCCACTCAATACAAAATCAGAATGAGCAACTTTTGTGCACAACATGACACATTTGCTGAATTAAAGCACCGTGACATTCTCACATATATGCGTGTCAATGCAATCTGTAATATTGCAACCAACGCTTGTCACACATGGACATCTTCTCAGGGTCAGACTTGGTGCAACAAAGCGCACATACATCCCCATCGTCACCCACAACATCCTCATCATCATTGTCCTCTTGCGTAGGTGCGGCCCATACATGTGCAGGCACATGTTGCCATGTACCATATAGAGGGTACCGTACTTGTCTTCGAATCAAAAAATGCTGCAAATGCAAGAGTATACGCACGTGCTCATGCAACTCAGTACCGGATCCCCTCCATATGTTCCTTGCAATGCCCCAATGCCACGTGCAACAAACAAGTGCTCAATACGTGCCCTATGGGCCCTTGTAGAAACCATGTATATCGTTGGACTCCTTTTGGCGCTCGGTCAAAGTTTTACACTAACTCCAAAACGAGCTGCATACATGCACGACAGAATCCAGTGCTTTCTGAAAACCAGACGACAGTCAATGCCACTCAGGCATACTCCAGCAATACGAAGAATGCAGAGTCATGAAGACCCACTCCAAGATGGGTAAAGAAACATAAGGGTGGGCAAGTGGGCCCATCACCCATGGAAGCAAATCAAAAATGCACTAAAACATGTATTGCACTATTGTACACAGGCAACAGCACATCTCTAACAGGCAGTGCAAACAATGCAGACAATTTACGTTAGTCGCTCAAAACCTCTGTTTTTACAATAAAAACATCACTCTTTCAACCGATAAAGGGTCATACCACATGGACGGGCCCCTTGCATGCACCATCCATGGAGCCAATCTCATAATCCATATGATGTGCCTTTGCCCTTTGGGCCCCTTTAGTGATCCCAAATGAGAACATCCGCCAATTTCCAAGGAGCCAACGGACAAATCCAAATAATGTTGCCAAGACTATCAATGGCAACTGTTACTTTACATACACAACCGGCATACTTTGGATTGAAGAGGACACCAGAAAGGATGCCTCCTATAGAAGCGATGGACATGCCGTCCACGCAATGTGTGAAAAAATAAGGAAAAGTGGGACATGGTTCGACTCTGACAGTTGTTCCACTCATCAAATTTCAGCGACAACGCCATTCAAGTAAGAACGAAAACGATGCACACTTGCCCATCAAGCATCCTCAGAACACTCCTTTGCTCCGGGGACAACATCTCAAGGGGCCACGCCAAAGCGCGGGAGTCCATCTCCCCAACCCAAGGGGCCACGCCAAAGCGCGGGAGTCCGTATCACCAACCCAACGAAGCACAGAGTCCGTATCCCTAACTCGAGGGGCCACGCCAAAAGCGTGGGAGTCCTTATCCCCAACTTGAGGGGCCACGCCAAAAGCATGGGAGTCCGTATCCCCAACTCAAGGGGCCACGCTGAAGCGTGGGAGAAAGAAAAAAAGAAAGAAAGAACGCATTGTGTAACCATCGGCCGCCCCGAAAAGCACAAGGACTGCACTTGAGCTTGGGAACAACTCAAAATGCAAGATCTTCACCTCGCAACAAACGACATTTGTATAGCGCCTCATCTTGCTAATCTAGCGCTCAAAGCATGGATGGTTCCATGAAAGGGAAGCAAAGGGAAACCCCTACCTCCTAGGACCCATGGAGCCGGAGCCCCCGTGACCCCTTCCTTCTCTGGGTCCGAATGGTGGGGAGAACTCAACCTAGAAAAGAGCGGATGTGCTGGAGATGAGCAAAAAAGTGTGAAAAGGGGTGAAAAGGGGTGTAACCGGGTGACAATCCAAAAATGCAATATCCCCAATGTGGAAGAAGCATCAAAACCTACGCTAGGCGTAACAATGATGCCCCTAGTATCTCAAAGTTTTTTTTTTGACGGAGAGCACACAATGCTGGGTCTCTAGTACGCCCACAAGCCCAAGATGTAGCGCGCGCTGCACTAAGTGCGCCCCTGCTGTGCTTGATGCTGTGCAGGGGGTATTTCAGAATCTCACGCATCGTTGTGGAGGCATAAAAGGCACAAAAGGTGCTCCCTCTGCCCCAAACAACGGCGAAGGGACGAAAAGCTGCTGAAACGCAGATCATGAGCACGCCAGCGATGCCACGATAGCCTTCGGCACCGGGGGCACCAGTCACCAGGGTCCATTGTAGCCCCCCCCCCCCTTGTCTAAGCTACGCAAAAGTACGGATGCTCCGGGGTATTGCCACACCGAAGCAACCCAAAGATCAATCTGTTGCATATATAGTCAAGAAAACTGTTGTGTCAGATATCCAAAATGTAGTGCAGCCACATAAGACATGGGTTTGGTGACAAATTTGCCGGTCACATAGGGTCATGGACACACTTAATTAATTGTTGTGGGTGTTTGCCCACTTGACCCCACATGGATGTCTGTTTTATGGCCAAACCCTAACCCTAACCCTAATCAAGACTGAATATTGGGACCGAGCTAGTGGGGGAGGGAACATCAGCTCTAACTGGTGAGGGACATCAAGAATGATTCACACATTGATGACTCTTGACAAAGTGAAATCAACATGCAAGTGAACCCCATCACCACAAGGCCCACTTTCAAGGCTTTTTGGTCTTCTGAGGGGCCAAAATGCCCCAAAATGGGCTCAAAATGGGCTCATTCCACCCGTTTGTGCACCCCAAATGGTCTAGGATGAAGTTTGGAAAAATGGGTTTTTGAGCCATTTTTGACCCATTTTGGGTACCAAAACAACCCATTTTCAAGGCATTTGGGTACCAAAACAACCCATTTTCAAGGCATTTGGGGGTTTTCGGAGGACCAAAATGTGCCACCACAACCTCAAAACAGTCCAAAAACACTTGTTTTAGCGTCGCACATGGTCTAGGATCATTTTTGAGAAAAGTCATCTTTTTGCCCCTACTGGACCCTGTTGACCCATTTGGGCACCCACCTGTTTAAGCTTGAGCTTGCAGCTTGCCGCAGCCTAGTGGGCCTAGGTATTGGGGTCTAGGCGTCCGTTTGGGCAATTTTGAGGGGTGGAAACCACAAAAAGTGGGGGGTTGCGGGTGGACTAGGTGCCCTCGGAATCGCATTTTGAGCCATGTAGCCCAAGATATGGCCTATTCTTGGTTTGTGGCTGTCGGCATTTGGAGCTTCTGCGGGCTTTTTGGGCTGTTTCCGGGACATATCATGGAGTTAGAGGGCCGCAAAGAGCTAGTTGACACGGGGCGCTCAAGCCGCACGTGAAGTGCACCCACCGTTCCCCTTCGTTTGGCCGTTTTGAATGGGTTCCAGGGCTTTTTTGGCCCAAAAATGGCTGTTTTAGGCCGTAAACTGCATTTTTTGAAACCGAGGTCCGCCACTTGCGAATCCCGTTCCCGGCCGCCACCGTTGAGTTTCTTGCTCAAACTTTGTGTGATTGTACTTCACACCCATAGGTATCATCCACCAAAATTTCACCCGAATCGGAAGCACCACGACGGAGTTGTGATTTTTAGCCATTTCGCGCGTGCTGCTTGCTGCTTGCTTGCTTGCTTGCTTGCTTGCTTGCTGCTGCTAAACCTGGTAGGTCCACCCTAGACACTAAAAAGGGTTATAAAACCAAGACTGGTTCCACCAGCTCGGTGACCCTAATCAAGACTGAATATTGGGACCGAGCTGGTGGGGGAGGGAACATCAGCTCTAACTGGTGAGGGACATCAAGAATGATTCACACATTGATGGCTCTTGACAAAGTGAAATCAGTTTACAAGTGAACCCCATAACCACGAGGCCCCCTTTCAAGGTTTTTTGGACTTCTGAGGGGCCAAAATGCCCCAAAATGGGCTCAAAATGGGCTCATTTCACCCATTTGTGCACCCCAAATGGTCTACGATGAGGTTTGGAAAAATGCGTTTTTGACCCATTTTTGACCCATTTTTGGTCCCAAAACAGCCCATTTTCAAGGCATTTTGGGATTTTCGGAGGACCAAAATGGGCCACCACAACCTCAAAACAGTCCAAAAACACTTGTTTTAGCGTCGCACATGGTCTAGGATCATTTTTGAGAAAAGTCATGTTTTTGCCCCTATTGGACCTTGTTGACCCATTTGGGCACCTACCTGTTTGGGCTTGAGCTTGCAGCTTGCCGCAGCCTAGTGGGCCTAGGTATTGGGGTCTAGGCGTCCGTTTGGGCAATTTTGAGGGGTGGAAACCACGAAAAGTGGGGGGTTGCGGGTGGACTAGGTGCCCTCGGAATCGCATTTTGAGCCATGTAGCCAAAGATATGGCCTATTCTTGGTTTGTGGCTGTCGGCATTTGGAGCTTCTGGGGGCCTTTTTGGGCCGTTTCCGGGACATATCATGGAGTCAGAGGGCCGCAAAGAGCTCGTTAACACGGGGAAGTCAAGCCGCACGTGGAGTGTAACCACCGTTTCTCTTCGTTTGGCCGTTTTGAATGTGCTCCGGGGCTTTTTTGGCCCAAAAATGGCTGTTTTTGGCCCTAAGCTGCAGTTTTTGAAACTGAGGTCCGCCACTTGCGACGCCCGTTCCTAGCCGCCACCGTTGAGTTTCTCGCTCAAACTTTGTGTGATTGTACTTCACACCCATAGGTATCATGCACCAAAATTTCAACCAAATCCAAAGCACCACGACGGAGTTCTGATTTTTGCCCATTTCGCGCGTGCTGCTGCTTGCTTGATGCTTGCTGCTGCTGCTGCTGCTTGCTTGCTTGCTGCTAAACCTGTTAGGTCCACCCTAGACACTAAAAAGGGTTATAAAACTAAGACTGGTTCCACCAGCTCGGTGACCCTAACCCTAACCTTGTCACCCTGCACCTCAGGACAATGTGCTCCAGCTGTCTTTTTTATGCTGTTCGGAACAGTGTAGGAACAGTGTAACGATTCCTTGGAATAGCGCAGGAACAGCGTAAAGATTTCTGCTTCTGTCTCACCTTGCGCTTCAACAGCTCTGCACGGGGCTTGGGCTTGGGCACAGGCTCTGCCTTGGACTGGGAGGGTGCCGCCCGCGCACCGCGCACACCGCGTCATTCAAGTATCCCGGGTGTTGTGCCATGCTGGACAACATAGCCCCAGGACTTGGAACGGAGTGAGGGGGTGACGTGCAGCGCACATGCGCATCAGGGTTCATGGATGCGGCCAAACGCACGTGCCCTGGTGCACCGTGCGCACCGCGCGGGCGGAACCCTCTGGGCTTCCCCCCTTTTGAAGATGTGACTGTTTTCAGTCTGACATGTCTGTAGGGCGAAAGGGCATGCAGATTGTAACGTTATGCACACACGTGCAGCATAACAGGCACACTAAAATGTACCCGGAAACAGTGTGGGAACAGTGTAAAGATATTGAGGAATAGTGTAGGAACCAGACTTTGAGTTAGTGCGACTCCACGTATCATGGGAGTTGTAACATTATGCACACACGTGCAGCATAACAGGCACACTAAAATGTACCCGCAAACAGTGCAGGAACAGTGTAAAGATATTGAGGAATAGTGTAGGAACCAGACTTTGAGTTACCCCCCGCCCCCCTTGCAAAGTCCCGGGGTAGCGCGCGACGGTCTCCCGGGTGGGGGGGGGAGACGGTCACCAAGTGACGGTCTCCCGGGGGGGGGGGGGGATTGCAAGGGTATCTCAAGGCAAACTGTGGTACCCTCCACTGACGCAAGCAAAGAGAACACGTGTGAAGCGACTTTCGCGTTGATGCGGTGCCAATGTGTTTCATCCAACACAAATGTTATTGAGGATCCAAAGGAACGGTAAAGAACTTCTGGGTACGAGAATAACACACTTTGAATTGTTGCACATGCTCGGTTTGCATGACAGGCACGGGGTGTGTTGCACTGGCCGAGGAGGAGGAGGCAATGGCGCGCGGGGCTGGTTTGGCAACCGCTTTAGCGCCCGCTTGCACAGCCAAACCAGTCCGTTTGGCGGCTGGCTTTCCTCTTGGCTGGGGGGCAGCCTTTCCTCTTGCCTTGGGGGCAGCCACCGACTTCTTCGGAGGCACCAAATCCTTAGGGATCCACTTTTCCTCACATATATCACGAGTGAAGTACAGTTTCCCATAAACACATGGCCCAAGCCCCAAACTCCACGTGCACTCTTTGCCCATACTACTTCCACATCATTACCCTCCTCTTCCTCCTCTTCCTCCTCTTCCTCCTCACTACTCCAAGACATGGAGTCCACATCAGAGTCCTCTTGTCGCGATTCATCACTAGATGTGGAACCCGATGATGAGGAATCCGAAGATTCAGATTCAGATTCTGTGGGGGAGTCATCGTGTGTGCGTGAAAAATATTCCGTGTCTTCCAACTCTGAGAGCTTCATTCCCTTTGGACAATGGCACAATGGCATCGCTACCATCGTCCGTCACAACGGGATTCGGCTTCAAGAAGGCATCCAATGTGGATTGCAAGCTGCGCTTCCGGGGCACATTTGCGGCCATAGTGGGTTGTGTAGGCTGTGCCGGTGTTTGGGGTTGCGGAGACATGGGCGTAACATCCGGTGACTCTGGCGACCTGGGGGATTCAACCGCCACAGACTCTAGCCTTGAGAGTTGAGCACTCTCATGATCCACCGGAGTGACCCCACCAAAGCGTATGTACCGAATGTGGCAAAATTGCGGCCCATTTGGCGAAGGCCCCACAATAGTGGCCAACACATGTGCACCAAGTGTGCGTGAGTGGTACCATACATGGTCACCGGGAGAAAACATCTTGGGTCTGAAGTGGCAACACAACACACCCATACAACGCCTTTGGAGAGAGAATATCACAGAACATACACAGATGCTTGATTTGTAGTACTAGGAAAGCAATGCAAGGCCATGCGTAAAGCAGATGGGCAACACAAACCAGCACAATACATGTTTACCGAGCTGGGTTTACCCTGTCGAGGTTTTACACCACCTTTTAGGGTCCAAGGGTGAGCAACACGTTTTTACCGAGCTGGGTTTACCCTGTCGAGGTTTTACACCACCTTTTAGGGGCCAAGGGTGAGCAACACGTTTTAGCAAGCAGCAGCAGCAAGCAGCAGCAAGCAGCAGGCGAGTAAAAAGTCCTTGCGACGACACCGTGGGTCAAAACCGGCATCCAAGTACCTCAAAACGACCGGGGGGCAAAGGCGCATCACCACAAACAAGTTTCGTTGCATTTCCAGCCGTCTAGCCCGTTCTATGCCCGATTTAGTGTCCAAAAATGGCCGTTTTTGGGCTGTTTTCGGCTGTTTTCAGGACGATCGTCCTGAAAGTTCAGGACGATCGCCGCTACGCCAAGCAGGTGTTTCCGATGAGGGCCGTTGCTCTTCCATGGCGATTGGGCTATCAAAGGATGGCAAATGGGTGTTCAATAAGGCGTGTACCACGCCGTGGTGCCACACGGTGGTCCATTTCGAGGTGAAAACGAGCCGTTTTTGAGCCGTGTTTCAGGACGATCGTCCCGACCGTGGAGGCACATCTCGAAAGCAAGTAGTCTTTCCTCAACGGTGATCTCCAATGCGTTACGCAAGACTAGGACCCAGCTCGGTCCTAGTTCGAGTCTTGATAGCAGCAACAGCAGCAAGCAGCAAGCAGCAACAACAGCAAGCAGCAGACGCAAGAAAAGTCCTTGCGGCGGCACCGTGGCTCAAAATCGGCATCCAAGTAGCTCAAAACGACCGGGGAGCAAACGCGCATCACCACAAACAGGTTTCGTGCCGTTTCGAGCCGTCTAGCCCATTCTATGGTCAATTTAGTGTCCAAAAATGGCCGTTTTTGGGCTGTTTTCAGGACGATCGTCCTGAAAGTTCAGGACGATCGTTGGTCTGCCACGTAGGGGTTTCCGATGAGGGCCGTTGTTGTTTCATAGCGATTGGGCCACCAAAGGATGGCAAATGGGTGTTCATTAAGACATGTACCATGCCGTGGTGCAACACGGTGGTCCATTTTGAGGCGAAAATGAGCCGTTTTTGAGCCGTTTTTCAGGACAATTGTCCTTACCGTGGAAGCACATCTAAAAAGTAGCAGTGTTTCTTCCACGCTGATTTCCATTGCGTTACACAAGACTAGGACCCAGCTCGGTCCTAGTTCGAGTCTTGATAACTAGAAAAACATGGAAGTGACGGTCTCCCGGGGGGGGGGGGGGATTGCAAGGGGGGGGGCTTTGCAAGGGGGGGGGGTAGTGCGACTCCACGTATCATGGGAGTTGTAACATTATGCACACACGTGCAGCATAACAGGCACACTAAAATGTACCCGCAAACAGTGCGGGAACACTGTAAAGATATTGAGGAATAGTGTAGGAACCAAACTTTGAGTTAGTGCGACTCCACGTATCATGGGAGTCACAAATTTTGGGATGGGGGTCCAACGGGAGTCACGGGAAACATTGGGAACTCACAGGGCTTTTAGAGAAGTTTGTACAATTGGGAGATAGAACTGCATCAAAGTTATGACAAGGGGAAGGGCAGTAGAAAGGGCACAGATTCCTTGGGATTCAGTGGGTGTCATGGCAAAAGTTTGTGGGGTTCAGAGGGAGTAACGGGGAAAAAATTGAGATGCAAAGGATTCAGAAAAAAAAGGAAATTTGGGGTTCACACTTGCTGAAGGTCTGGTAGGAACAGTGTAGAGCAACATGAGGAACAGTGCTGGTTTGCTCTGCTGAGCCAAGCTACAGCCCGCCCCCCGAGTCGGCAAACCTGGCGGCCAACGAGTCGGCGAGCGAGTCGGCGACGCACTTTACCCGACTTGGACGGCGGGATCAAAATTTTGGAGGTCAGCACAAAATAAGGCCTATTATGCGGTATTAGCTGTGCAGGTATCATTCCATTTTGCATGGCACTCCTCAATCAGTGCTGCACCCAAAAATCTTGGAAATTTTGGTTTTTGGCAACTTCACCGAATTTCGCCGACTTGTTGGGCACTTGCCGACTCGGGGGGGGAGGTTGAAGCGATATGACCAGGTTATATGTAAGTGTTCCGCCACGAAGGGCATATATGGTGGAACTCTTTGAGAACTGTTGAATGCGTGAACACCCCCACGTGAGGCTGTACAACCCAAGTGGCCGGGAAAATGTCCCAGAGCCTGTCTTTGCCGGCCCCACGAGAAAGTGCGAAAATTGGAAATGGCACCGGTGGTCTTATGGTGCCATTGAACCAAGGGGTGGTTCCTGCGCGCGGCGATGAGCAGCCGCATACCTCGGAAAATAAGAATTCCACTGCTTGCATATTGCTCAATGCGTGTTATGTTTGTGTGCCCCTCTCACAGCAAGACTCGGGCCAGCCACTGAGTACAGGGTGTCACTGCAAAGCCCCTGCTTTCTTCACTGGGAGGGTCCAGTGCACCCCTCCGCCCATGGGATAGGCGTCCTTGACCAGCATCTGCAAGTGAGGGGGTGTTTCTGAATGGCGGGCGGACTTGGGTTTCCTGTGACAACCCTGCAAACCACCCATCAGCGGAATCTCGGTATGACCAATCTGCAGCAGAATCGTTCAATGGATGCTAAGTACCTTCCCCCCCCCATGTCCATCCCCCCCCCAAGGAACGACGGTCCCCCCCCCCCCCCCCGGGGGGGGACCGTAAACCACTCCCGACCAGCCAATTTTAGTATAACCCAACTAAAAATTTTCTTCGGCGCCTTTGGCGCCTGTGATTTCCTATTGATTTCTTACTGTTCATGGGCCAAGTGACGGTTCCCCCCTGGGGGGGGGGAATGGACACGGCGAGGGGATGGACACGGGGGGGGGGGGGGTACAAGGAAACATACAACAACCAGTGCCCAGTAAGGTTTTACTTCTTCACAAACCTCTGCTCATGTCATCTGGAAATTGAGCAGCCCATTTGGCTGCAGTCATATGTTTGCCACGCTTTCTTGCTTGCGATGGTTGTTTACCCGATGGGGCTGGTTGTTGCTTGCTCTGATGGAAATTCATCAGGTGTAGGCACAGGCATGGATATGTTGACAGAGCAGAAAAATTGGGGGGGAGGGAGTGTGAACCATACCCAGAGTACATCCCCCACAACACAGGAGACCCTCCCCGTATCCCCGCAAAACCTGAATGCTCACCCTTCTAATATTCGGAAATATTGGGATATATTCGGATTCTTCAGAATTAGCAGGTCCAGCTCTGATTCGGAAATATTCGGAAATATTCGAAAATTCGCTTCCGAATGAGCTGGAAACCCTGCCACGGCCAGGTCTAGGAAGGAAATCATATTAAGGAGCAATAGTCCATGGGGCTTCTGCCCATTCCATCACCCAGATTCACCCAAGGGGCAGCAGGTCCAGGTCTAATTCGGAAATATTCGGAAATATTTGAAAATTCGCTTCCGAATGAGCTGGAAACCCTGCCACGGCGCAACGCTGCCACCCATTCGGCCATTCCATGTCAGTGGAAAGGTTAGTTTCAAGGGGAGAGAAAACATATTCACCAACCTGGCACCAACCTGAAAGAGAGATAGTGAAAGGGCTGCAAAACGAAAGGAGGCTTCTCATCCATAGGCCTAACGGCGGCAGCGAGAAGATCCTTTGCGGGAAGAGCTTTTTGAAATCAAACGCCAAAGGTAGGAATACCCTCCGAAATTTGAATGGAAGCCTCCAGACCTCAACACTGAATGACGGGCAGCACAAAGGCAATCACCAAACCCCAGTAGTAGCGGTGTCCCGGTTCAATAAGCGTTTCGGCTTAAGCTAAGCCCTCATCAGCTGTGTATCAACACAGACAGGTGTGTAAAGGAGAAATCAATCTGAAGAGCTGCAATCAGACAGCAGAGGTGACCAGTCGCCATCTAAAAGCTCTGGATCAAGCCGAATTCCGAGTTCAGCCCAGGCTTCTGAGGCGTTGTTGGAGGGGTGGCGAACCGGTGAAAACTGCAGTGTGTGAGCAACACTCTGTAAGTCATGTGCTGGCGTATGCCCAACCTCCCTCGTGGCCCGTGCCGTCGGCTGCCTATCGGGCGGTGCTGGGAGTCCTTGCACTGCGCACGCACCGCGCGCTACTTTTAGACTAGGTTGCCCCCGAAGAGCCCCCATGCACACCCCTTCCAGCACCCCTAAATTTAGGTCACCCAAACTACCCTAGCTAGACAACGGCGGCCTGGCAGGTAGAAGATCCTTTGCGGGAAGAGCTTTTTGAAATCATCCGCCAAAGGCAGGAATACCCTCCGAAATGTGAATGGAAGCCTCCAGACCTCAACACTGAATGACGGGCAGCACAAAGGCAAACCCCAGTAACCCCCCCCCCCCTTTGTATAAGCTACGCCAGGAAGGAAATCATATTAAGGAGCAATAGTCCATGGGGCTTCTACCCATTCCAGCCCCCAAACTCACCCAAGGGGCAAGTCGCGCGGGTATTGTTTGTATAAGCTACGCCAATGTACACAATTATTACAGTCCCTACGCCTACTGTAGCTTGAACAACAGCGTGGCTTGCGCGCAACACATACAACTGCCGACACACACGTGCGCAGGCCACATGTGCTGAAATTGGCAATTCAGGACCTATGGGATGCATCAGACTAAAAAAAAATTCCTGGTGCACCAGCAGGGGGCCACATGTGCTGAAATTGGCAAATGTGACGACACACCCATGTCTTATGTGGCCACACTACATTTTGTACATAATCAAATTACGTACAAAATTAATACGGTCCCTACGCCTACTGTAGCTTGGACAAGGGGGGGGGGGGGTAGTGTAGAAAGCTCCACTAAATTGCCGAACAAAATCTGTACCCTGCGAAAACAAAAATCCAAATGCTACCAATTGAATGCGACAGCTTTTTTTTCGCAAGCAACCCCCAGAGGGGGGGACCGCCCGCAAAACTTTCTTCCAGGCGCGAATTTTTTTCCAGCCCCCCCCCCCCCCCCCGGGTGCCATGCACGTGATGCAAACAAGCAAAATTAACAATACACTGCACCCATTCATTGGCTATCTGCCTGCCCCTGATGCTGAACAGGGACACGATAAAGCTTCCTCGTACCATCGCACATAGTCCTGAACTGCTGCACAGCTGCCCATCAGCGACAGGGATGGATGAGCTGCCGGCTTAGGCTTGGGTGCACGTTTGGCAACTGTTGGTGTGCTGCTGTACTTTTCACCGTGGGGAGAATTTGCAGGATGCCTGTGGTAAAGAAGCATTCTGCACAGCGGCAGTCCCAGGGGATTCCACACTGCACCCACTTTACCGCGGCTATATTAGCACCAAAAGACGAGAGGGTACAGCGATGTGAGTGTGCATGCGTGTGTGCATGTGGTGTGCGTGTGTATGCCGCTGCGGGTGCTGCATAATATCAATGAGGCACATCTCCGTATTGCTGTGTTGCCAAAGGCTCTGGCATACACGCTGACATGCATACATGCTAATGGTGTCATCAGGAGGGGGGTGGAAAAAAAGTCCTGATCCCGGGCTACAGCGTTATTTTCGCAGGCAACCCCTGGGAGGGGGGGGGGGGTACGAAAATTTTTTCCTTACACATTGCCCAAAATTTCCTTTAAACGAAGCCGTTTCAAGGTGCATGGGTGGTTTATCTATAATAATTTGTGATTCCAAGAGTGTTAATGAAATTCGACGTACCCCCCCCCCCTTGTCCAAGCACCGCCAAAGGCACAAAAAACGACGGTTTCACCAGGTAGTGGTGCTTGGACAAGGCCGGTGACTGCGCGCGGCACCCCTGGTCAAGAATCGTGATGTGTCCCCTGGACCCCAGGGTGTGTCTGCCACAAAAGCAAGGACACATTAGCAGCACAGTACTGCAGAACTCTGGACTCTGTCAATCTGCATCACAGTTTCTCATGTCATGGGCTGATTCAGTGACAGGGAACTACATGGGCTCAGAATAGAACCCAGTGCCCCGCCCGTATCGCATGTGGATCAATTGCACATGCGCAGGTTTGGCTGCAGCTTTGGCAGGTGCCTTGGCGCGCTTGGGTGCAGGCAATACCCGACTTTACAAAATGCAGGCATGACCTACCAGACAATCTCAGGCTGCTCCATATTGGACTTGAAACATTCAGAGGAAGGAAATTTGTATTGAAAAATCAAACACATGACACCAAGGATGGTGCATGATTGATCCAATACTGCTGGCCGGCCAGTAAAAGATTGTACGAATTGCTTTAACAAGCAGTGTTGCAACCACAGATGCAGATGAAAGGCACAGAAGACATGATACTCCGGCTAGATCAACCTGGCTGGGTCACTCTGCGTCTGAAAAGAGGTCCCCACTCAGCAACCAGAACACACTGCTTGTGTAGACAGGCAAACAGTGGGCATCAATGTCAGTGATCTTCCATGCACTTACTGGGGATCAATCAATACCCGACTTTACAAAATGCAGGCATGACCTACCAGACAATCTCAGGCTGCTCCATATTGGACTTGGAACATTCAGAGAGGAAAATCTGTATTGAAAAAATTTGTATTGAAAAATAATGCAAAATAATCTACATCCTCCAGCATTGAAAACTTCAGGCCATTTGGAACATAGGCCTTCTGGTAGGCTGCCCTCACAGCATCGTCAGTGAAAGAAGAGACATTCAGGACTGCAGGACAGGGAAAATGGGAAGCGCTGGAGTCCATATCCCCAACCCAAGGGGCCACGCCAAAGCGCGGGAGTCCATATCCCCAACCCAAGGGGCCATGCCAAAGCGCGGGAGCCCGTATCCCCCACTCAAGGGGCCACGCCAAAAGCGCAGGAGTCCGTATCCCCAACTTGAGGGGCCACGCCAACAGCATGGGAGTCCGTATTCCCAACTCAAGGGGCCATGCCGAAGCGTGGGAGTCCGTATCCCTAACTCGAGGGGCCACGCCAAAAGCGCGGGAGTCCGTATCCCCAACTTGAGGGGCAACGCCAAAAGCATGGGAGTCCGTATCCCCAACTCAAGGGGCCACGCCGAAGCGTGGGAGAAAGAAAAAAGGAAACAAAGAACGCATTGTGTAACCATCGGCCGCCCCTAAAAGCACAAGGACTGCACTTCAGCCGGGGAACTAGCTTCTTCCCCCTTCAATGACAGGGGTCGAGATGCCCCTGGTATCCCAAACTATGGGTCTCTAGTACGCCCCACATTGTAGCGCGCGCGCTGCACTAAGTGCGCCCCTGCTGTGCTTGATGCTGTGCAGGGGGTATTTCAGAATCTCACGCATCGTTGTGGAGGCATAAAAGGCACAAAAGGTGCTCCCTCTGCCCCAAACAACGGCGAAGGGACGAAAAGCTGCTGAAACGCAGATCATGAGCACGCCAGCCATGCCACGATAGCCTTCGGCACCGGGGGCACCAGTCACCAGGGTCCATTGTACCCCCCCCCCCTTGTCTAAGCTACGCAAAAGTACGGATGCTCCGGGGTATTCTACAAATGCCCCGTGGCAAACAGGAACTGCCCTGGGGCATTCTAGATGAGCGATTGGTGGGTAAGTTGACGCAAGCCGTCGCATTCGCTTGATCCAACGTCGTAGAAAAGTTCGTGTGGAGCCAGGTGTCCTGTCAATTTTGTAATCACAGTACCCCCCCTCCCTTGCGCAAGCACCAGCCAGGTCAGGAAAGTGACGGTCAGACCGGGTCCTGGTGCTAAGCCAAGGCGGTGCAACCGCGCGACGTGCGGTACCAAAAGAAAGCATGTCCCGAAAACCTGGTGATGGGGATGGGCTGCGGATTGAGAAGAGTACACGGTCAAAAGGGGCATGATGCTCAATCTCATGCCCATTCCTCATGAATCGACGAACAATCACACTTTGCCTAATTTCTGAGCATAAAAGCTGTGGTCAGAAAATTCGGTAAAAGTGACGGTCAGACCGGGTCCCGGTGCTTAGACAAGGCGGTGCTTGCGCAAGGGGGAATATGCCGCAGTTTGAATGAGCATGAAACGCGGGAATTAATCACAGAAACGTACATGTTCATGATCATGGATATCGAATTTCACGCCCGCATCTTGAGAGGAACTATTTTGGCTGCAGTGCAGGGGCGATAACCAAAACGAGCTTGGTCTTGCAGGCATCCGCGCTCACCGCCACCGGACTCACCAACTCACCAAGCCAGGATTGTGGAGTCTGAAAAACTGGGGACGAATGGAGGCAAATGGGGGGGAAATAGGGAAATGGAGGGCATAGCACACAGGATGTGGGTTGTGGAGGGTTGTGGCAGGTGGTGGTTGAGGGAAATAGGGAAATGGAGGGCATAGTACAAAGGGAACTGTGGGGACGATCTTCGACCTCCGGAGGAATGGGGAAAGTGGGACTGTGAAAAATGGGTGTTTCGTCCCATTTTCCCCTATTTTTCTCTCCTTTTTCTCCCATTTCCCTCAACCACCGACCGCCACAACCCTCCACAATCTACATCCTGTGTGCTGGCTACGCACTAACCGACGGGAAAATGAGCATTCTTGCCACTCGCCGACAAACACCGCCACGGTGGCTAGTGCGGATGCTTGCTCCTGATGATTTCTGGGGACGACGTAGAGGCCGTAGATCGCCCAGGGTGGCCAACGCCTAGAGGGAGTGCAAGGGATAGACAGACAGACGGTCATTCAGGGTAGGCATCTCGCCTTTAGATCTTCAAGGATCTCACGGTACGCCAAGATCGTGCGACGCGCGTTGCAGTCCATGGGGCTGGCAGTCCTCTCTGCAAGCGATATGGCCGTCTCATAATCGCGAATGCCGGCACGCCAGGCGCAGTTGACGGCGTGCAGCTCCCCGCGCAACGCGTACCGGTCGGCGCACTCCGCATCCGCCTCGGCCCCCGCCATCCAGTCGGTCACGTAGGCAATGGCCTCGTCAACGCGGCCCCGCGAGACCATCGCGTCCGCCTTGAGCCGCACGGGCCACAGGCCGGCGGGGCAGACCCGCCGGGCCCGATCAATGTCATCCTCCCCCGCGCCGCCGGGGCAGAGCGCGCGGTCGCAGTACGCGTCGCACTGGGCCTGCGCGTCCGGCGCCGTCTCGATGAGGGCGGTGTAGTCCGCGTACGCGGCGTGGGGCTGGCCCTGGCGCATGCGCACCGCGGCCCGCATCCTCAGAGCCCCCGGGTACGCGGGGCAGATGCGCAACGACGCGGTCAGGTCCGCGAGGGCCTCGTCGCTCTTGTTGAAGTGGTCCCAGCAATCGGCCCGATTGGCCAGGGCCACAAAGGCCCGCGGGTAGTCGAGCCGGAGGGCGGTCGTGTAGCACCGCAGGGCCTTCGCGTACTCCTCGAGCCCTTGGTAGCAGAACCCGAGATCGAAGTGGATCGTGGCGTCGTTGGGCACGGAGCGCAGCGCCGCCTCGAGCAGCTCGCTGGCGCTGAGGTCGTCGTGGTGGGTGTACAGGAGGCAGGCGTGCAGCCGGAGGGCCTCCGCCGGGGGCGGCCGCCGCCGCAGGGCGCCATGCATCACGTCGATCGCGCCGTCGCGGTCCTGGAGGATGAGCCGGGCCTTCGCCGCCCAGTAGTAGGCCTTGAACATCCTCGGGAAGAGGGCCACGGCCGCCCCGAAATTGTTGAGGCTGTCCCGCGGGACATTGGTGGTCGCCATGAGGCGCACCCCTTCGTGCACGTATTGCTCGGCCCTCGCCTCGATCTCCTTGATGGCACCGCGGGCCAGCCCGGCCCAGGCGCTGCAGACGCAGGCGGCGTGCGGCAGGGACTGGAGAGGACAGAAGGAGAGGACGTAGCCAAAGACATGACTGGGGACCTCCATTGTCCTAGATTTTGGGGCTTCACAGTCCGGCTGCCTTGAAGGAACCACCTGGAGCGTCGGGATGCCGTTGGAGATCTCCAAAGGTGCGGGGGGCGTCTCCGGCGCCAGCCGCTCCTGCGCCTCAGACTGCAGCTGCATCAACGCCCCGTCGGTTTCTACGATGCAAGGCTTTCCTGCGCACCAGCACAGGCTGCTCCTGCTCGTGCCTTCCAGGCATGTGACGTGGTGCAAGAGAACGTCTTGGCGCACGTCGCTGTGGAATGTGCTTACATTCATCTCTGAAAACATGCGAAGCTGTGGCACCTCACTGCCACGCCCCCACCTTCCCGGGGTGGGTGATTGCTGGGCCGTTCCCCCTACGAGAGGGCCTGCACATGTACCCCCCCTCCCCCTTGCGCAAGCACGCTGAAAGGCAAGAAAACAATGTTTAGATCTGTCCCGTGCTTAGACAAGGCAGGGGCAATAACAGGAAACCAAAAAGAGCAGTCGGAAAAACGACGGTCAGACGGGCCCGTGTGCTTAGCCATAATCTGATGATGGCTGTCACCCCCGGTATCCCACCGGCAGGAAATCACCGTTCAAACGTCCAGCAAACGCGGCAGAGCCGCGGCCAACAATTGTCCATATGCGGCGGAGCCGATCCCATGTGTTCGACAAGGCGCCCTCACGATGTGCTGTGCGACAAGGCGCCCTCACGATGTGCTGTGCTGTGCTGCACTGCACTGTGCTGCACTGCGCGCTGTATTGTGCTGTGCTCTGCTGTGCTGTGCTGTGCTGTGCTGTGCTGTGCTGTGCTGTGCTGTGCTGTGTTGCGCTGCGCTGCGCTGCGCTGTTGTGCTGTGCTCCGCTGTGCTGTGCTGTGCTGTGCTGTGCTGCACTGCGCTATGCTGCACTGCACGCTGTATTGTGTTGTGCTGTGCTGTGCTGTGCTGTGCTGTGCTGTGCTGTGCTGTGCTGTGCTGTGCTGCGCTGCGCTGTGCTGTGCTGCGCTGCGCTGTGCTGTGCTGTGCTGTGCTGTGCTGCTGTGCTGCGCTCCGCTGTGCTGTGCTGTGCTGTGCCGAAGGCGCTGTTACCAGAAGGCAATGGCCGGGATGTCTACCCACGGGTACAGGTAAACGGGCGGGGCTGTGTGTGTTGTGTGCGCGCCGTGTGTATGTGTGTAGGTCCTGGTGGAGAGAGGGGGAGCCGGGAAGACCTGGTCGGCCCGCCCTTGGCGACCGTCCTTACTCCAGGAGCTCCCGCTGCACTCCCTCTCGCTCCGCTTGTTGGGGCCCTGTACACTCCAGGTGGGCCCGCTGCATTGAGGGGGTCCGCAGGGCTGCTGCCCATTGCTCCAGTACAGCCGGCTCCCATAGCTGGTGGCGCACTGGGGCCGCTCGTGTTCCCACCTTCTGGTCGAGCCACGTTGCTAGCCGCCGGCGGGCCGGCCTCCATTCATGGGATTGGGCCGAGCAGGCCCAGAGGTGGGGCGCTGTCTCGGGCTGCGCTCCGCAAAGGAGGCACGTGGCATCCAGCACCGTGTCCCGGTGAGAGGAACGG
The DNA here is from genome assembly GCA_964036045.1 of Eutreptiella sp. 'Long Island Sound 2002'. NCBI lineage: Eukaryota > Euglenozoa > Euglenophyceae > Eutreptiales > Eutreptiaceae > Eutreptiella > Eutreptiella sp. 'Long Island Sound 2002'. The sequence continues at coordinate 7,062,295 of OZ038400.1, read as the reverse complement.
TGGGCTAGGACAGTCATCGTCGGGATGTTGTCCATACGATGCGCCGTGATATGGCGATGCTGGTCGTGATCGAACCAGTCAAGGGGGAGACCCCCCCCGACATGTAGTTTACCCCCCACCGGGCCTCATAGGCGGCCTGCGCCAGTATGGAGGCCCGGTCCTGCAACCAGTCGCTCAGTGCCGTCGGGGAGAGCTGACATTGGTCGCGGTAGGGTACTGGGGGGATAAACGAGTAGGGGCGCCTAAGGAGCCATGTGAGGTCCACCTCCGGCGGTTCCTTCGTCGCCGCATCTACACGGACGTTGAGGTCCGTGATCCAGTGCGACGGCGTGGTAACCACATTGATTGCGGACTCTGGGGAGAGGCGCTGCCCCCCCAGGACGGTGGCGTAGAGATGGTGGATGCCATCTCTGCAGTGACCTCCCTCCTGGTACGTGCGAAGGGCCCCCACCGCCGCTTCCGAGTCCGGCACCAGCCAGTATACTCCTTGCTGCATCGCCAGCCGGCGGAAGTACGAGAGGAGGATCATCGCCTCCCCTTCCTGGGAGGTGCCCACTCCCGAGGCCACCTGGGATTGGTATGTTGTGGGCCCGCTCTGGGCGACCCCGGCCATGGCCATACCCGCCCGCGTGGCCCCCGCATCCACCGCCACGATAGTACCGCGGAGGGTTGCCAGCGGAGGCAGGTCGTGGAACCAGATGCCTGGGCGAGCCTCGGGGGCCAGTACTTGTGGGAGGTAGGTGGTCCGGCCGTGTGGCGCCAGAAGGGCCATGTCCCCATGGTGCTCCCTGAGATGGGTGCGCAGGGCCTGGTGAAGCTCCGCCGGTACCGCTCCCACCGTATCGAGGGAGTAGTAGAGGGGCCCTTTGTGCGGGTGCCCTGGGCACCTGTGCGCCACACACTCCGCCGGGTACTGGAATTTCGCCACGGCCGCCGGGGCTATGGCTATCCACGGAAACGGCGGCAGCGCGGCGGTGACCGTCACGAGAGGGGCCTGCGATGTCTTGGCCCACTGCCGGTGGGCGGCAGTTGGGGGGGCGGCCATCCACACGATGGTGGGCGCCCAGACCCCGGTGTGCTGAAGCCGGGCCAGGGATTCCTGGTGGTGATCGCCCCATAGCTGGGCATGCAGGGGCGCGTCCACCTGCACTTGGATACCCAGGAGGGCCACCAAGAGGCGGTGCAGCCTTGTGTCGCTGGGCAGCGTGTCTGGGGGCTGCTGGCAAACCCTGAGTTCGGGCACCCAGCTCGCGGCCTCCATAGTGTCTTGCATGGCCGCGGTCGCCCGGAGGGGCTGTCCCCCATGGTATATTGTCATCATCCGGGTGGTTTTGGCCGCCCGGCCTCCGATGACGACGTCTGCCTGGTAGGTGGGCACGGCATCCGGGATCCAGTCCTTGGGTGCCGCTTGCCACCGCGGCGGGGGTTCCCTCAGGAGGGGGACCGGGACGGCAGCATGGCGGGTCAGCCACGCGCGTAGCCCCGGGATTCCGTTGCGGGCCGGCGCTCGCCCCTTGAGGGCACGCTCCGGCAGCACTCGGTGGTCTCCGGTGTAGAGGTCGCCCAGGTGATGGTAGCCCAGGGCCTGTACCGTTTCGCACACTGTCGGGGGGACGACAACCTGTACGACGTCGCCATACGGGTTGGGTACACCTCCACCTGGGGGGCAGGGGCCGCCGCCGCCGCCGCACGGGGCCCACCAGGGCCCCGCACCAGGATGGGGGTCGTCCCCGAGCAATGGCCCGGCATCCACATGGGCATGGCCACCTCGTCCACGACTCGCTGCAGCGTGGCTATGAGGTGGGGACATTTGGGGTGGTGAGTGTAGTGCCCCGGGGTAAGCCTGCTAGGCCCCCCCCTTAGCGCCTGGTGCGTCTGCAGGGAGTAGGCCTGGGAGTTCCGGAATTCCCGTTTGGCCCAGGCCCCCTGCCGGACCCACTCTCGGACCACTGCGGTCTGCCACGAGTGTGCTGACCGAGTCGGGCCTTGGCATCCATGCTCCCAAGGCCCCCAGAGCGTGTCGGTGTGGGCGTGGCGGGAGATGCCCGTCACGTGTTTATACGCTCTGACCATGAGAGCGTCGTTGGCTACGTGTACTTTGGCCGTGGGGCGGTACACGCTGGCCAGGGGGAGCAGCTTGCTAGGGAGCTTGGCCATGAGTACCATCATGGCGGCGTCTGGGGAGAGCCGCTGGGGGCGGAGTTGTTACCAGAGCGCTGCCCGGACCTTTGGCAGGTTCCGGGGGGGCGTGGGCGTGCCGTGAAGGTAGATGTCCATCCCCATGTAGCGGAGGACCCCGGAGGGCTGTATTTGGGGGGCCTCCGCTAACGCCTCCTGCCGCTGGTCCGGGGTACTCGCCACCCACGTGCGGCCCAGATGGCGGGCCACGGCTGCCGGCGTGGGCGACCGCAGAGGTCGCGGGTCGGATGTCGAGCCGTGTTGGATCTTGCGGTCCGGGACATCCACCTGCAGGATACCCTGGTAGTACGTCCACTGATCCAGCAGAACCCCTTGTATAGGGCGGGAATCGCCCCGTTCCAAGAGGACGATCGTGTCGTCCACCCACATGAGTCCCGGGAAGCGGAAGGGCTCTACCGCGTAAGACCGGTAGGCTATGTCCATGAACCGCAAGAATGGGAGCGCTGCCGTTGCCCCCGCATGGACTCCCTGGATCGTGCCTTGGGGGGTTCCCAAGAGTTGTGCCAGGGTGCTGGACTGCCCCCCCTAGGCCCACCTGGGCCCCCACTATAGGGTGAATGTCCTGGGCGATCATGTCGAAGAACTTCGCGAGATCCGTGATCAGGACGTCCACTATCCGGTGCCGAAGCCTGGCCAGGTCCAGCTTCATGTGCACCGTGCGGACCACCTCTTGGAGGGAAATTCCCCGCATGCCCCCCACGAGGCAGGGGCCCCCCAGGGCCCGCTCGTAGATGGCCGTCGCCACGGCGTAGAAGGCCGTGGGCTCGAGCTTGGAGACGTGGGAGGAGATGGTTATCCCCCGGAGGTTCGCCTCCTGGACTGGCTGGTCCGGGTTTTTTTAGGAGCAGGGTAACCCGCCCTCGCCTGCCCACCGTGCGGCTCACCGGGGGGCTGCGCACTACGGCGCAAAGGGTTACCTGGTCCGCCTCCGTCAGGTGCCGGTACCAGGTGATATTGATGCAAACGTCCGCCTCGGGCAGGCGGAGGTCGGGGCCGCGGGCTTTACCAGACTGCACCTCCCAGAGGTGGCGAGGCTGGAGATAGTCGCCGCGGGCCGGCGGGGCATGCTGCGGCAAGAGCCCCAGGTATTTCTGGAAGTGGGCCCACCGGTCGGGGTCGTCCCGAATCCGATGGCTATGGCCCTGAAGCCGTTGGCGGCTCAAGTATAGGGCAGACAGTGTCTCCCTGGGGTTGAGGAGCGCCTTGCTGTCCAGGGGGATCTCCAAGATATCCCGCAGGGGGCCCCAGCTACGCCGCTGCACCTCCCTCCACTGCTCCGGGGTACGCTTGAGGTTCCGGGTCTCCTGCACGCGCCGGAGGGCCCTGCGTTTAATCCCCCGGAGGCTTTGCTGGCACTGGGCTTCCCCCAGGGCCACAAGGCTCCGTTTGAGGGCGTGTCCCACCGTCACGGAGGTGCCCAACATGTTTTGGGCCGTCACCGTAAAGCGCCCTACGGAGGGGAGCATGTTGCGCGCCGGGAAGGGCTGTTGGGGAGCTTTCGAGGGGGGGGCCTGTTCCGCTGGGCACGCCCGAAGGCGGTAATGCCGGAAGCGGAGGGCCCTGACCCTGCCTGTGGTGTGGGCCCAGTCATAGATGGCCCGCTGCAGGCCCTTCGGCCATTGATCCGGGGCGAGCTGGGGGTCTACGGCTCTCTTGCGGAGCACCGGGCCCTGGAAGTCGGCTGTGTCTGCTGGGGATAGGGCCACTGGGCCCAAGTGGTACTCCAGTGTGCGGGAGACCGTATGGGGGCTGGGCTTGTCCAACCGGATCACCGGGAATGCGACGGTGAAGAGAAGGGGGACGTGGTGGTCCGAGAGGAGGGTACTCCCCCAATAGTGGTAGGAGGCGATGGTGAACTGCGCCTCGTTGTGGCAGGCGATCGTGTCGATGCGGGAGCGCGCGGCTCCCTGGAAGCAGGAGTACGTACCTTGCGGGACCGGGTGAAGGTCCACCAAGTCCCTGAGGTTAAAGGCCCTCAGGAACGTGCGGTAGCCCGTATCCCTGGGGCGTGGGGTCCCCCGATCTGCCGGCCGGGCTGCCGAGTTGGTGTCCGTGACGACCAGGACGGTTGTCCGGTCAACCAGGCAGGTCACCTCCCGCCAGATGGTTGCCCACCATCTCACATATGGCTCTATGCCAATGTTGATTTGGGGGGCATGGGCTGCCAGCACATGATGCCGACCCCACGGGGTGAGTACCTCCATGAGGAGGGCGTTTGCATCCTCCTTGCTCCAGAGAAGGGACGCCCAGGTAGTTGTCCCGACGCGGACATACACCTCCAAGCCCGCCCCCGTCTTGCCTTGGGCGGGGAGCACGACATGCCGGGCGTAGTCGTGGAAGGGGGGATCCTCAGGGCCTGCCCGGGACTGGGCCTCAGCCAGGATGAGGAGGGTGGGGCGGCGCGCTGCCATGTGCAAGGCCTGCGCCAGGAGGCGCTGCTGTAGGTACTGGCCCCGGACATTGAGCCACAGGCACCCCACGGCGTGGATGTCCCCCGGCGTGCCCTCAATTCTGGGACTGCGAGGGGCCGGGGTTCTCCGGCTCCGAGTCGAGCTCCGCAGGAGAGGGCCCGTCTTGGGGGTCGTGGCTTCGCGCCGAGTCGCTAGCCGCCTCCTCGGCCGTTCACAGGTCTCGCTCGATGAAGCCGAAGACTGTGGTCAGGGAAGGGGTCCCCGCCGGCCGCTCGCCGGTGAGCCTGGGGACTATCCAATCGCGCAGGGCCGGGGCCCGCGCTCCCAGGACCTTGAAGCCCACTGGCTTGGCAGTCTGGAGAGCCCGGGTGTAGCTCACCCACGAGGCGCTCCAGCCTTTCCAGTCGGCATCGCGGAGTTGCTGGGCCCCCAGGGGCGAGGGGACCAAGACAAGCCCCCCCCCGGGCTCTGTCGTAGGTGGCCTTGGCCACCATGGGCGTAGCGATGGTCAGGGGCTTGCCCCCGGGTGGGGTGAGGGTGGCCCTGTGGTACCCGAGGTCCATGCCCGCCGTGTCGACCGGGGCGTACCGGTCCCCACGCTTGACGCAGATTTGGACACGGGGGGGGGGGTCGCCGGGGCACCCCGCGAGACATGCACCGGGCGCTGGCATACCAACACCAGGGCGGGGGAACTGCCCGAGGCGGGGGCGGGGCAGACCAGGCATACGCATATGCCATGGCCTGGAGCCACCACCCAGGGCGCGTGCTGCCCTCGGGGGTGGGGAGGCGGAGCTGCAGCTTCCCCTCGATCACGTAATATACCATGATCCCAAGTCCCGGCGGATGAGGGGCCGGGATGGCATCTCCCTCCCAGCTGGAGAGGGAGAAGGAGGGGACCCCCAGGGTGAAGCCCGCGAGTTGGAGCAGCTCGCGGGTCCGCTTGGCATACTGGGCCAGGGAGGGGGGGAGGCCGTCTCCTTCCGGGGAATGGGGGCCAGGGACGGGGGTGGTGTCCTGGCTTGCCACACGCATGCGGCGCCCAACCGCCGATAGGCGCTCGCTGTCTAGGAAGACAGCGACGTCCATGGCCCTGCAGGGGTTCGCCTCCTCCAGGGCGGTGTCGGCGATGAGCGCCGCCAGGCGGGACTCGTGCGGGCTCACACCGCCTGTCGGGCTATCGATGGGGCCAACAGCCGGCGGCTCAGGGTCCTCATTGGACGTGTCCGCCGGCTGCGAGGGCTCCGGAGGGCTGAGGGCGTCAGCGTCGCCATCCAGGAGGCCGACCAGCTGGGTGGCCGTGCCCTGGGACGCATCCACATCGATGGGGGGGGGGGGGCCTCTGCGGCACGCGGAGCCCCAGTGTCGAGGGCAGGTGGGGCAGCACTAGGTTGCTCACCTGGGGCATGCCCAGGTACCCGCCCCTCTTCGAGGGCCGGCTCCGCAGCAGCCTCTCCCGCCTCCGGGGGGGCCTGCTGTGGGGGGCACTGGTCGCATGGGCTGGGGCGCCAGAAGCGACAGACGTCACACCAATCCGGGGTTGGTTCCCCCGGGGGGCTGTCTCCTGCCGCGGGAGCTGAAGCCCCTGCAGCGTCTTGGGCCTGGGGGGCCGGGGGCCGGTCAGTGGGCGCCGGGGGGTCCGCCACAGGGGCCAACGGGGCGTTTGCGAGGGTCTGCCGTGGGTCCACCGCACGGATACCAGTGTCCAAGAGGTCCTGGGACACGTCCTCACCCGCGAACTCGGGGGGGGCCGGGCTGGGGGGCCCATGCCTCGGCGTGCGCGGTAGGCAGCTTGTCGGAGCCGCTAGGTGGCCCGGCAGCTGCCAGAATGCGCCGCCGGAGCCGGCTGGTTCGGCTATCAATGGCCACCCGCTGCTGTGCAGGCGGGCTCATCTGGGCCGCGGCGAGCCCCTGCCGCAGCTCGGGGGCCGCCGCCCTGCCCTCGGGCCTCACACGGCCCGGCCCCCAGGAGGGGGGCGCTTGCTGCGCTGTCGGGCGTGCCGGGGGGGGCGGGCTCTGGAGTAAGGGGCGGGCGGTGTCATCGGCCGCGTTGGCCGTCGGCGCCCGGGAAGGCACCTGTGCCTGTGCATGCAGCACTTGCGGCGGCCTGCTCACTGCATCGGCTATCAGGCGCCGGACATCCGCCTCCGTGAGAGGGGGGCGGTCCGCGCGTGGGGGGGCATCCCTGGCGGGCAGCGTGTCTTGCCGCCCCTCGCCCAGGGCGTCATGCCGGGTGTGCACGGTGAGGCCCCGTACGACACCGTGGCTCACACAGTGGACGGCCGCCGGAAGGCGGCCTGGCGGGGGCGCTACTGTACCCAAGGCAGCGCTGACTACCGCACACGCTGCCAGCGCCTGCGCGTGAGTGCGGAAGGTCAGGTATCCATGGTTCTCCCCTCCATGGAAAGCCTCCGCCACCCCCTCTGCTCTATCCAGCCACATGAAGCGATCTGCAAGGTGACGGCGGGACCTTCCAGCGGGGAGGCGCCGGATATGCAGGACGGTTGGCGGGTCCGCGGCGCGGGGCCGCTGAGGGGCTTGTGTTGCTCTGTCAGGGGGGGCATAGCCCGGGTCCCGGAGACCTGGGGTGGTCTGCGTTACGCCGGCACGGTGTTTCTGGGGCGTGCGTCGGCCTTCATCCCGGGTTGGCCGTGCCTGCTGCGTACGGGGGACCAGGAGGCCGGGCGTCGTTTGGGTTCCCGCAAGAGCGTGTGCCGGCGGTCTGAGCGGGGTGCCCACGGGCGGTTGTGCTGCAGGCTGCCGGTCTTTCTTATTCTTGCGGTGGCGCTTGCGTGGGGGTTCGTCCCGCGGTACATGCGGGGGCGGGCGTCCAGAGCTGTGCGGGGCTCCCATTGCAGCCAGCGCCCTGTGTCCGGCGCATGATATCGCAGGCGCCTAGCTGTATCTGGGCTGGGGGATCGGCGTCGGCGCCGGTCGTCGGGGTCCCGCCGCCCCCGGCTGGCCCCGGGGCGGAGCCGGGCGGGTCACGGCGGGGGCGGTCATCCCGCCGGGCGGGGGTGTGGTCTCTGCTCCTTGCGGTGGGGGCTCGGCCTCCGGAGGAACGCTCCTCGGACTGGCGCTCATAATACCGCTCAAGGGAGCGGTAAGGCCGGCGGTATGTCGTGCGGCCATCTCTGCCGGGGCTCTCATAGCCGTGGCCTCGGTGGTCGCCGTGTGGGTCCTGTCAGGGGGAGCGGGATCGGCGGTAGGTTGTCCCGGGGGCCGGCGCGGCGCCTCTGTAGGCGCTGGGGGACGACGGTCCTCCCGGGGCACCGTCGCACGCACCGGCGCCGCCAGCAGTGCCGGCGCCGCCTCGCCGACCACGTCGGGGGCAGGGCCCTATGGCGCCGGGGCTTCCCGGTGCGCAGCCCCTTGAGGGGGCGGAGGGTTCTCGGTGCGGCGGTCTAGGCCCGCCACGTGGCCCCGTAGGTAAGCCAACTCCAAGTCGCGGTGGTCCGGGGGCGGCACAGCCTGGAGCGGCGAGGGCGGCGGGGGGGGCTGGGGCAGCCCACATCGCGGTTCCCGCAAGTAGTATGCAGGGTAGGTCGGCTGGGAGGGGACCTCTACGAGCAGCTGGTGGGGTGTGTAGGGACTATGGGTATAGTGGGGGGGGGGGGGCGGCATATGCCGGGGACCCCGCGGGGTGCGGTGCAGGCGGGCCCCCGGGGATGGGAGGGCGCTGCACGTAAGGGGTAGCCGGTGTTGTCGGGAACATGTTGTGTTACTGGGCTACAGAGCGAGAGCAGGGAGTTGCGGCCGGAAGCTCATGCATGGGCACTGCGCTTCCTGTCCACCGGGCCGCCCAGTGCTGAGGCGCCGGCACCTGCTCTCGCTCGCGCGTTGGTGGCCTTCGGCGGCCGGCCTTACGGGCCCGCACATTAGTCTCCTGTCTGCGCCGTGGCCCTGCGCACTGCATGCAGGCTGTTGCCGCGGCACCCAGTAGGGGGGGGGGTACTTATGGTGCCCTGTGGGGGCGGTGCCCGCACTCCTTGGGGGGGGGGGGGGGGGGCTACAACGGGGTGCCCCCTATAACCGGGTGTACTAGCCTCGGGGTGGTCGGAGCATCCTCCAGGGCCCATGGGGGGGCACCATCTTCCAAGAACCGGGGACAACGGCCCGGGGGGAACGGGGGGTCTAGCCCAGGGGGTGGTCGGAGTATCCTTCTGGGCCCTCGGGGAGGCATTATCTTCCAAGAACCGGGCACACCGCCCTGGGGGGGACGGGGAGTCCAGCCCAGGGGGTGGTCGGATTTCCCATCAGGGCCCATGGGGAGGCATCATCTTCCAAAAAACCGGGCACACCGGCCTGGGGGTAACGGGGGGTCCAGCCCAAGGGGTGGTCGGAGTACCCTTCTGGGCCTATGGGGAGGCATCATCTTCCAAGAACTGGGCACACCAGCCTGGGTGGGACGGGGAGCCCAGTCCAGGGGGTGGTCGGAGTATCCTTCAGGGCCCATGGGAAGTCATCATCTTCCAAGAACCGGGCACACCGGCCTGGGGGGGACGGGGAGTCCAGCCCAGGGGGTGGTCGGAGCATCCTTCAGGGCCCATGGGGAGTCATCATCTATCAATAAACGGGCACACCGGCCTGAGGGGAACGGGGAGTCCAGCCCAGGGGGTGGTCGGAGCACCCTTCAGGGCCTATGGGGAGGCATCATCTTCCAAGAACCGGACAGACCGGCCTGGGGGGGACGGGGAGTCCAGCCCAGGGGGTGGTCGGAGTATCCTTCAGGGCCCACGGGAAGGCATCATCTTCCAAGAACTGGGCACACCGGCCTGGGGGGGACGGGGAGTCCAGCCCAGGGGGTGGTCGGAGCATCCTTCAGGGCCCATGGGGAGGCATTATCTTCCAAGAACCGGGCACACCGGCGTGGGGAGGACGGGGAGTCCAGCGCAGGGGGTGGTCGGAGTATCCTTCAGGGCCCATGGGGAGGCATCATCTTCCAAGAACCGGGCACACCGGCCCGGGGGGGACGGGGGGTCCAGCCTAGGGGGTGGTCGGAGCATCCTTCAGGGCCCACGGGGAGCCATCATCTACCAATAACCGGGCACACCGGCCTGGGGGGGATGGGGGGTCCAGCCCAGGGGGTGATCGGAGCATCCTTCAGGGCCCATGGGGAGGCATCGTCGTCCGAGAACCGGGCACACTGGCCTGGGGGGGACGGGCGGTCCAGCCCAGGGGGTGGCCGGAGCATCCTTCAGGGTTCACGGGGAGTCAGGGAGTCAGCTCGGGGGTTCAGGGGGTCGCGCCCCTGGGGTGGGCGGTGTGCCCTGCAGGGCCGGTGGGGAGGCAGTCGTCTCGTTGGTTTTCGCCCACCAGCCTGGGGGAGTGGGGAGCCCCGCTCGGGGGCGGGCAGTAACGAGGGGGCGCCATCAGGGGGGCGTTTCCAGCGGGGCGCGCGCGCCAGTTGGGGGGTCGCTAGACCGCTCCCTGTCGGTGGCCGCTGCTGTGTGCCCTGAGCGGCTACCCGTTCCCGTTGCGGCGTCGGGTCGCCCCACCAGCAGGGCCCCGGGCTGGGTCCTCCGGCCGAAAGGCCTCACTAACTCCCCGCCTCAGCGAGTCGTGTGATGGGTTGGCCCCCCACCCCTAGTCCTACTACGCTATGCAGCAAGCAGGCGAGGTAGGCATGAAGTACCGGAGGTCATAACTCCGGGGTAGCAGTAACAGGGACTCAACGTGAGTCCTCTTAACCACGAACAACCCCAAATTCCGCCGGGGCTTAACTCCCGAACGCAACGGTATTTGGGGCCCCCTTGGGCCTTATAAGCCCGCGGAGTGTACTGAGGCGTGGCTACCAGCACTTAAAGTCTGGCCTGTCATACCCATTGCTGGGCTCGCCTCAGCACGGCCGGTCGAGTCCGGCTCCTCGGGGGGGCGCACGTAACTGGCCTTGGGGGAGGCCATTAACCCTTTAAGCATTAGATTACGGCAGTAAGGCCTAGTTGTTAAGTTATTAAATATGTACAATGCTTACCCCGCAGACATGCCCCCTCCGGTGGTGTGCTCACCATTGGGGCTGCCTTTGGGGGGTTCGGGGCTTTTACCCGGTCCCCCGGCCCTCCCTTGCTGTTGGCCGGGGGCGTACATTACACAGGTACTGCGGTTCATTGTTTATACTAACGTACTTTACTTGAAACATACACATCACATAGCACAGGTCGAAAGAAAAAAGGTATTCATTCCATTCAATCCCTCCACTCCTCGTTGTTGGCGAAAACAGAGCACGGCGCAAGGGCGGCATGGCCTCGAATCGCTTCACCAGCGGGGCCACGCCGCCCATTCTGGGGGGTTGCGGGGTCCCCTCCCCTCTCGGCATGTTTGCTCCAGCCGCCCTTTGGCAGCGAGCTGCGGCGGCTGATCGGGCTGCCTCTCTGCGCAGGGTCTTGTATGGCGCGGGGGGTCGCGGCTGAGGCCCCCCGCGCGTGACTGAGCCACAGGCCTTCTGGGCGCTGCGGCGCCACTCGTCTCACTCGGCCTAGGAACAAAGGAAGGGAAACCCGAAGGGAAGGCGCTAACAGGCCCGAAGGCTCCTGCATGAGGCTTTCACCCCTACAGGCAGTCGCGCAAAAAACAGGGAGGAGAAAACAGGAACAATATAAACAGAACAGGAAAGTAGCGGCCCCGGCGCAGGCCGTCCCATTGGGGCCCCACACTCTCATGACGCTCTCACTCTCTCACACACCCGTCATACCCGTCCTGGCACGGCCGCGTTGCTGAAGCCCCAGTACGGGGGCCTCCACGTTGTCGGCTGCCACACCCGAGGCAGTGGGTGTCCACGCGGCGGGCCGCCGATGTGGGGCCCTGGAGGCGCGCCGCACGGACGCTGCCAGCCTGTGTGAGGGGCAGGGACAGGGAGAGGTTCTGGGGCAGGGGAGGTGGCAGGGAGTGATCAGGGGAGGTAGTGCATGGGGGGGGCATTGGGGCGCGCGCAGGGGCGGCAGCGGGGGGGGGGGGGGCTGAAACAAGAGCGCGGGGGGGGGCGCATGCCTGGGCTCCACTGAGGGCCCGGTGTGTGGGCGGGCGTGTAGGAGGGGAGAGGAGGGGGAGGCTAGGTCAGCCGTCCTCTACTGGGGGTCGCTGACCGTTCCCAGGGCCGAGGCGGCCGGTACTAGGGGGCGCGGGGTCCCTGGGGATGGTGCTTGGCACTGGGACGTGCACGCACCCGACACTGTTAGTACACCGCCTAAGGGCAGTGCCCGGGCCCTGTCGTCGGGGGCTTCGCACCCGGCACCCAGCCCGTGGGTAGAGCTGGGGAGTACTCAGAGTGCTGTGCTGTGCTGTGCTGTGCTGTGCTGTGCTGTGCTGTGCTGTGCTGTGCTGTGCTGTGCTGTGCTGTGCTGTGCTGTGCTGTGCTGTGCTGTGCTGTGCTGTGCTGCGCTGTGCTGCGCTGAGCTGCGCTCTGCTGTGCTGTGCTGACAATGTTGTTTTCGGTCCTGCTTTCCGATGAACGTGTCGAACAAAAAACAATGTGCACGAGACAGCTCGTGCGTGTGGCATCCATCGGCACATGGGGTGGGCACTTCACCCTCCCCATTGGAGCAGAGCGCTCACTAAGACTCTGTTGAGCCGTGCACCCTTCGTTGGTGGAAAGCCTTCAACCAGAACGCAAGAGCCATCCCCCGGGATGACTTTGCACGCCATGCACAGGCCGGGCCCTAGTTTCAAAGTTTTTTCAACAAAATACAAAAAAAAAGTCGAAAACACAAGGGTTTTGAGGGGCGCCAATTGTAGTGTTGCACGGTTTCCCCCCATGGGGACACTTCGTCATGCCCCACCGCTCCTCTCCGCTTCTAGAGACCCGGTCTGGCAGACCATATGCGGCCATATCCAGTCCTCTCCTCATCGGATGCGCGGTCATGGGCTCTCCAAACGAAGGGGCACACAGCGCAAAGTCATCCCCTCTGCAGCCACCCAGTCGCCGTGGCCCGGACCAGTGCTCAAGCACTCAAGGCACGTCCCAGAGTCCCAAAGGGGGCCAGGGAAGAGGATGCCCGATCAGATCTGCTGCACCGTCGCCGTGCGATGGCAAGAGGGGAATCGCATGCCGCTTGCCCCCACCCCCACCCCCCCCCCCCCGCATGGGCTTGCTCCACCGCTGACATACCTCGTCCGGTCTCCACGGGCTGCAGTGTATTCCTGAAGCTTGAAGCCAGTCTATGGGGGTGTTGTTGCACCGTGCGGCCCCTTTCCGATGGTTCTGGGGATTTTACTCAGTGAAGAGGCCCACTGCAAACCACTTTGGCGGGCGTTCCTTGGAATGGGGGGGGGGGGGAACAGTGCCTATGAAAACCAAACTTTGCACGGTGCGCGCACGGTGCATGCAACACCCTCTATATGGGGGAATGTTTGCCCGGCGCATGCCTGCCGCGCTACCTTTGTATGAAGTGTCATATCTCTAGCCCCAAGTTTATCCTCACCTCGGAGTAGATCACACTGGACCGCAAACCTTCCCTGCAAAGCACGTTGCATAAGCCGAAATATGAGAATTCAACAACACAAAATGTCACTCCCACCACTTCCAACCACCACCCTTGCCATTATCATAAACTGGGTGCAAAGGATGGGCCAGATTCTTAGACACTGCGAGTACTCCAGGTCGTTTGAGGGGGGGCAAAAACAGGCACGGTGGGGAAGGGTAAAAAAAAACATGCCCGGCGCGCTCCCGGCGCACTAATACTCCCCCTATGACGCAACAGCAGCCGATGCTCTTGGGGGGCACAACCCCAGAAGTGACTCGTATCATATCCTGGCACCATGTATGTTATGCTTAGGCCGTCCCGCACACATGTTTCGGTGCATGTGTATGCCGTCGGTCTTGTAGTATCTCCAGTGGCGTTGGTGTGGTGGTGTTTGCGGGGCCGATGCTGTTGGTGTTGGCCACTCGTATTGTGTGGATTCTGCCCCCCAGTGTTATTGGTGTTGAGGGGAGATCACACGCCTGTGGTGTTGATCACATTGTGCTCTGGGCTGTTGTGACGGCCGCCTCTACTTCTACCGCCGCACCGCCTGACAGCCCCCGTAGGCAGTGTTTCAGTCAATTTGGCACCGTGGGATTTGGCTATCCGTCCAACTGCGCTGTCACTCAGGGACAAGATAGCCGACCCCCACCATCCACTTCAAGGAATACCTGACCTTGTCCATAGGGGTATCTCTCGCCAAGACCGTGTACTTGCGCAATCACAAGCAGGGCCAAGGAGAGTGGGTAGCCCAGGCAAAGCACGACCGAATAGAACGACCGAATAGAACGGCCGTGTGGAGTGCCCGCATGGAGTGCCCGTATGGAGTGCCCGTATGGAGTGCCCGTATGGAGTGGGCGTATAAAGTGGCCATATGGAGTGGGCACATAGAGTGACCGTGTGGAATGGCCTTTTGCAGTGACCGTATAGAGTGACCGTATGGAGTGACAGATGGAGCGAGCATAGAGAGTGACCGTATTGAGTGACAACACAGGGTACCCTACAATCCCCAGTTGCTTGAACAAGAGAGGGGGTGAAAATGCATGCCACAAACGGGTGCTAACAACAACCAAATATTTGGAGGTGATGACTGCTGGTCACAAGTCCAGTTACGGCGTCAGTGGGGGGGTGGGGGGGCGGCGAACATCAAATGGCTGAAGTGCAAAACCGCCAGCAGCAGTCCCATTGGCATCGTGCCTCACTCTACAAAAGCAAGGCAACCATTTCTCGGAACTATGGACAAGGGCCTTGCTGGCCCTTGGGATGTCTTGCCTTCTATGCCCAGGCCCACAATACACCCAAACCGACATGCGCGTCTCCTTCTCCCTCAACCCGCGATCCCCGCAGAACAACAGCAAAGCGCACCAAAGTTCTCGGTGCTCATTCGGGGCAGTACGTCACAAAGGCATAGAACTCTGGGCGAGGGGCGGTCAAGGGCGAGCCCAGTGCGGGCGCAACAGTGGGACGTCCCCCAGTGCGGCCATCTCCAGGGCAGGGGGTGCCGTAATGAAAAAAAAAAAAAAACTCGGAGTGTCCAATACGCCCTATGATGCCGGTGGGTAACCGATGGCTGTTGGTGGGTAACCGATGGCGGTTGGTGTGTAACCGATGGCGGTTGGTGTGTAACCGATGGCGGTTGGTGGGTAACCGATGGCGGTTGGTGGGTAACCGATGGCGGTTGCTGGGTAGCCACCAAACATCAGAGAGTGGATGCCATAGTATAAAAAAAAAAAGGGGGTGAGCGTCCTTATGGCACCCCCTGCTCCAGGGAAGGCACATCACGCCGTTTCTGACCAAGCAATGCCTTGCCCTCACATTACGCGGGGGCCAGATTTTTGAGGCACCAGAATCACCGCGGTACCAATCCGGCCGCTTGCGTATGTGACCTTCCCGGTCGTCACGGGGGGCTAACTGGGGTGAGCTAAGCGACGGTGTAGGTGGCACCTTCGGTGGACGTACCCTGTTCAACACCAGCACCTCCCAAGAGCTACTCTGGTGCACCCCCTCATGTCCGGGGGGCAAACCAAACAAGACGGTGATGCGCTGTGTTCCATCCACAAGTCCCCAAAGAAAGCCCCTCCAGAACGCGCCACGCCCCCCCCACCAAATGACCCCCAGGGGGCGGGGGCGGGGAGTGTTAGAAAGGGGGGGAGGGGGTCTGAGCCCCAAAAGTTTGTGTACCAAAAATGGCCCGACAATATTTTCCCGATTGTAAATTTCGTTTGGGCCCGCGATGGTCACTTTGGTCTTGGGGCGGGGGGTCCAGGGGGGGGGTGCCCCCCCCTCCTCCTGTGGTGTACGGCCATTCCAATACTTCCCTTTGGGGGGGGAGGGGGGGCAAACCGGATCCAGTGGACCGTGCAAAAGGGGGGGGGGGGGCATGGTCGTGCAGCCGCCCCACGCCGCGGCAGTGTCCCACTGCACTGAGGGGCGCCTGGAGTCCGCTGGGCCCGGCCGTCAAAGATCTCCTGGTCAGTGATCAGTGTGCCTCTGGTCCTCGTCCACGTTGGGGAGGGTGGGATGGGGAGCCCCCCCCCCCCGTCCCCAGCGGCACGCGGCATATTCCAACCGCACATCCGCTTAACAAGAACAAGTTTCAACGGCGTCACGCAACCGTTTGGCCTGTTCCTGAACGGACTCAAAACCGGGGATGGGCACAACCGGGGGGGGGGGGTCCCCTTCTCCAGCCCCCACCCCCCCCACCCCCTATTGTGAAAAAGCGGCACGACATCCGTCACAACAAAATCCGTGGAGCCTTTCGGGCGTCACGATATTACCGGAACTGCGGATTCCCACGATGGCCCTTTGTATATATCGTGACATGTCACGATTCGCCATCCCCCCCCACCCACCCACCCCCGGACCCCCACCCCGCGAGCGGCGCAGCAATGATACCCATCCCCGTCTGACACAGTATCCCCCAAACCCTCCCCCAACCCCCCTTGTCCTAACACGGGCCGGGTTCCGGTTCAGGGGGCAGCGGTGCGGAAACACGGGGGTCGCCGCGTTCTGGACAGGCCTGTGCAGGGTTCACCAGCGTCGCAAGGGCCTTTTTCGGTGACGACAAGTACGGCCTTGTCCTAGCTACAGTAGGCGTAGGGACTGCAGTAATTTGGGACTTTTGCGTAGCTTATACAAAGCGGGGGGGGGGGGGGGTACAGCATGATGCCTGTCCGTCAGGTGCTCGTGTGGCAAACAGGGCATGGCCGGGCCACCATTGAGCAAACTTGAAGAAGAGCAGCGGAGGAGCCTCTAGCTCTGGCGGCGCGGGAGGCACCCTGCCATGTGCCCCACCAGGGAAACAAAAGTGGGAGTGTGTGCCTTCAAGCCCAAGGCCCATGCTCCTAAATATACACTCTCTCGCTCTCAAGTGGTCCCCAAGGCAGACCGGAAGTTCAATGCCTGATCGTCGGGTCTCCTGCTTCGGCGGAGCATACAACTCCAACCCCCTGACCATTGCTCCCACATATCTTTCGTATCTTTCATATCGTTCGACCCCTGAGGTAGCGGTCCATGCAGACAATGGCAAGTACTGCTGCCCAGCTCTTGAAGGAGTGAGGGAGGGCAGCGCGCTGGGTGCGCGCCCGGCAAACACCCCCCTCCCAGTTGCCCCTGGTGGTGCCCCTTCGGCGGGGCGATTTGCAGGATTCGGTGGTGAACACATCTTCTGGTGCGGAGACACTGGCCCTATATGGACCACACGCATTGTGAGCACAGTCCACTGCCAGCCACGCTGTGCCACGCGCTGAAAAACCAGACAAAAGGAATGGAGCCGTGGGGCAAAGCCCCCGTGTTATCGCGCGGCACGTGCCATGGGACACATGTTGCCAGCAGTCAACAGAGAAGGCCCGTCACTACAAAAGGGTGTCCCACAGGGCAGCACGCATGGAGCGTCGAGCACTGTCGGAAATGCATTGTACGACGCGTCGGGGCGTCGTACAAGGCGTCGGGGCCCGACGCGTCGGGAGCGTACGACGCGTCGTACAGTGTCGTACAAGGTGTCGTACAGCACCAACACCGTACGACACAGTACGACATAGTACGACCGCCCTCCCCCTCTAGGCGGGTAAACGATGGCAGCGGACCGTCTTGGGGGAAGGGGGCCTTCGGCCCCCTTCCCAAATATTGGCACTTCGCGTCTACAACATGCCGACAGTGTCTACAATTAGCAGGCCGCGTCTACCTGTGGTGCACAGTGTCTACAGACCCCAGACCGCCCTCCCCCTGTGCAGAGTGTTGCTTAATAGAAGGGGGGGGGCAGAGTGTTGCTTAAGAGAGGGGGGGGGGGGGGCAGAGTGTTGCTTAAGAGAGGGGGGGGGGCAGAGTGTTGCTTAAGACACTGTACGACGCGTCGTACAGTGTCGTACAAGGCGTCGGGGCCCGACGCGTCGGGGATGTACGACGCGTCGTACAGTGTCGTACAAGGTGTCGGGGCCCGACGCGTCGGGGATGTACGACGCGTCGGGAGGTGTCGGGGCCCGACGCGTCGTAAAATCCCTATTTCGACAGTAGTGGGAGCGTCCCCCGTGGTGGCAGGCGAGACCGCCGTCCGTCGGTGTGCACCTCAGAGAAATGTTCGAACTTCCAACGCCGGAACGGGACAACGGTGGCCCCTTCCTTCCAGTCTGGCCCAACGCAACGCAGCGCACCCGCCTGAACAGCACCCAACCCAACCCAACTGCACCAAATCCAGCCCAGCCCAACCCAGAACACAAGAGCACATGGAATTACAGCCGGGCGTACAAGCACATGACGGGCGTCTCCCGCCATGCCCACACCGACGCGCTCTGGGGGCCTTGGGAGCATGGCTGCCAGGGTTTGACCCGATCAGCACACTCGTGGCAGACCGCGGTAGTCCGGGAGTGGGTCCGGCAGGGGGCACACCAACACTGTGACGCCCATATGGACCCTTCCTGCAGCCGGCACAGAGCTACAAACCGCATTCCCTATTGGACCGGACCCGCAAAAGCAATGGCTCCAAAAAAGACCCAAAAGTGCGGAAACACGGGGTCGCCGTGTTTGGACAAGCGCGTGTCAGGACAAGGGTGGGTAGGATCGAATTGCCCTGTTTCGGTAGACCCTGGGCCTGTGCAAATTGGTGCGGCAATTTGTATGTCCCCTTTTCTTGTTTTGCATTTTTTGTCCGTGTCAATCACCGTCGTTCACGTCTATTCGCTGCTGCCGTGGCACAGCAGCAGAGGACAGGTACACAACGGCAGTATATGGCCCCGGAGTGGCGGCACAAGCGGGGACTTGCGCAGAGGAATCCGGTTGGATTCCTTTTTATGAGTAGAAGTCAAAAGGTGCCCAAACGCCACGCCGGGCACATCACGGCCATGCCGGGCACATCACGGCCATGCCGGGCATGTCGAGAGGGAAGAGGTGTACTGACAACGGCCCGAAAAAATGGGTCCCTTGGCAAAGTGGATACTTCGCCCGACGGAGCGCGGCCCGAGGCCAGGGCTACGCCGAACGGCAAAGGGGCGCCACGGGGGCCGTTGCCCACACGGTTACCGCCCTTCGCCCAGAGGGACCGCACAGCTGCAGGCGACCCCCCCTCCCCTGGGCCGTGGCTTGGAGCAGGGCCCCGCCCCGCGCGGGAGTCCACTCCGTAGGACTGGGCCCCACCCTTGCGGCCTCTGGGTAGGCCCCGGCCCCATCCTAAAGGCTACTCCCTAGGAACCCCCCCTGACCCCCCCCCCAACTCAGCAAAGCCCTGCCCCACACAAAGTCCTTCGCATGGCAGCGGAGTTCGGAGGGTGCTCACCGCTGCTGATGCGGGAAACGTGACACAGGGCCCGGGGGGGGGGGGGGGGGCTCCTTCCACTCTGCACACGCCTGCCCCCCAACCCTCTGCAAACCCCCACCCACCCACAACTCCCACCCCCCGCCCCAAGGCACGCCCACCGCCGATGGGGACGGCGATGGGCACGGGCCCGCGGCACAAAGCCCCCCTGTGTGCCATTCCGTCGGGTCGTTGCTCCTTTACGGGGCCCTGGACAGTCACCCGTTCTTCCCTCCGCATGTTGCGTCGGGTCGCTGCGTTCTGTCGGCCGCTGCGGCCGGTGCTCCCGCTGGTGTCGTTTCCGCGTTCGCGGAGCCCAGTAGTTGGTGTGTTGGGACTGTGCTGGATGTGCGGGATGTGCCGTTTGTGTGTCAGCGGCAGTAGTTGGCGTATTGATGATGTGCTGGTTGTTGCCGGGGTCGTTTGACTGCTTTGCTGTCCATGCGCCTCTGTCCACAGGCCGTCCATAACCTGCAACCCCCCTCCCCCTCCCCCCGCAAATCCCCCTCTCCGCCGGCCCCCACCCCAAAACAGGCCCCCGCGCTCAGCCCGTCTTGACGGACGCCTTCGGGGGCTTCGGGGGCTCGGCCCCCGCCCGCAGCAGCGCCTCCACGACGTCGACGTGGCCCTTCTCGGAGGCGTAGATGATGGCGGTGCCGCCGTCCGGGTTCGCCGCGCGGACGTCGGCCTTGGCCTTGATCAGGGCCTCGACGATGGCGATGTGCCCCTCGAGCGCCGCGCACATCGTGGCCGTCAGCCCTGCGACGCGGAGGGGGGGGGGCTCACAAGGGGTGCATTGGAAGGGAAGGGGCCTCAGAGACGGCCCCAGAAGCGGTTAGGCAGGCAGTTGGAGGAGGTTGCCAAAGCGGTTGGGGGCGGTTACTGTCGGTTGCAAACGCCGTTGAAGCTGGCCCTTGCCGTCAGCGGGACAGCGGCTGGGCATAGGCTGGGCGCCCTGGAGGGGGCCCTCAAATGGTCCGGTGTGGACCCGCCACCGCGCTCCGGCCGCGCCTGCCCTGACTTGGCCTTCATTGCCTTCTTCAGTTCCATTCGTGAGGCGGTTGGAGGGTAACGGCGGTTGGGCCGGGGGCGCTCCTTAGAGCAGCTGACCACAAGAAAAGATGGGGTGATGAAGCACTCCGGCGTTTTCAGTATTGTTCACTCATCATCCGAGTGTTTGGACTGAGTGGGACTCTGGGGCAGTGCCGTGTCTGGGAACACGGGGGCTACAGCGGTCCCCATGGCCATCGGGGAATATGGCTGCACAAGGGCGCACCTCTTGCGCAGCGCACGGGGCGCTCCGCCGGTGCCCGCGACGTTCCTTCACGGGCAAAAAGGAGGCAGAACCTCCGGACGTCCGATCTTTTGGGGCCACAAAGACGGCCGCACCGGCGGCCAACCGACGGTGGTCCGTGACCCCCCGGCGGGTGGCGGCTTAACCGACGGATGGGGGCCCAGTAAATGCCGGCAGTTGGCCTGTAACCGCCAGCCCCCGGGGCCAGAGACACTCCTTGAGGGTGGTTTTGCGCCCCGCGCGCACCGCGGCAAGAGCGGCCCCCGGCGAAATGAAGGAAAAAGAAACGGGGGGGGTCCTGAAGGAAGGTGCTGGTGTTGCTCGGGCCTGGGCATTGCTTGGCCATACAGAGACGAGGGTCGTCACCCTCCGGAATCACTTCGGCAACCAGGGCTCCTTTTAAGGGGTTGGGGGGGTGCAGCCCCCCCCCCCCCCCCAGAGTTCCCCTTAAAGGGGGGGTGGGGTGGGGGGTCCTGGAACCCAAAAGTCGAAAGGTTTGTGTCCCAAAAACAGCCAAATCAATATTTCCGTTTGTAAAATTTCATTTTCTCCCACGATGAAATCCGGGTCCGGGGGGGGGGGGTGTTAGCCCCCCCCCCCCCTGTGTGTGACATTCCGTCGGGTTCTTGTTTCTTTACGGGGCCCTGGACAGTCACCCGTTTTTCCCTTTGCATGTTGCGTGGGGTCGCTGCTTTCTATCGGCCGCTGCGGCCGGTGCTCTTGCTGGTGCCGTTTCCGCGTTCGCGGAGCCCAGTGGTTGGTGTGTTGGGGCTGTGCTGATTGTGGCAAGATGTGCCGTTTGCGCGTCAGCGGCGCCCACTAGTTGGCGTATTGGGGGATGTGCTGGTTGTTGCCGGGGTCGTTTGACTGTTTTTGCTGCCCCCACACCTCCGTCCTCAGGCCGTCCACAACCTGCCTCGCTGCGTTTCCGTGTGCGTGAGGCCCAGGTGCCCTGCTCCTCCACGCGGTGTCCCGGCCGTCCACCACGTACGCTCCCCCACTCCGTGGGTCGCGCGTGCGCACCACCCTCCCCCCCCCCCTTTCCAGTGGTGCTGAGTTTGGAGTGACGCCGGAGGCGCCGAAGAAACTTTTTGGTCTAAACTACTTGAGGCCGAAAGCAGCAGAGAAAGTTTTTGATTGGCCAAAGGACCTAAATAAAATGTGGCCCAATCTTTTGAGGGGGGGGGGGGGGGCTCCAGGGATGAGGGGGGGGGGGTGTCGGACCCCCCGCATGGAGTCGTGTGGCGTGCTAGTCAACAGTCAAGCACACGTCAGCACAACAAAAGCCTCATCAGTGGTACCATAGGCGCCTTTCGGTCTGGGAGACGAGTGGCAGGACATGCATAACTGCTCCCAGGTACTGAGCTGCTGCAGCGATCACTTGTTGTACCTACAGAGAACACAGTGTCCATTGACACACCGTGCCCCTCTCATTATACCCCCCCCCCCCCTGTGTGACATTCCGTCGGGTTGATGTTCCTTTACGGGGCCCTGGACAGTCACCCGGTCTTCCCTTCGCATGTTGCGTCGGGTCGCTGCGTTCTGTCGGCCGCTGCGGCCGGTGCTCCTGCTGGTGTCGTTTCCGCGTTCGCGGAGCCCAGTAGTTTGGTGTGTTGGGGCTGTGCTGAATGTGGCGGGATGTGCCGTTTGTGTGTCAGCGGCGCCCAGTAGTTGACGTCCCCCCACCGCCAGGGGCGCCGAGTTGTTAAACGGAGCCCTGCCGGCAACTCCCGCAGTGCATTGTCATAAATGTCGTGAATACGGCGCCGGACAGGGGGGGGCAGTACCTCCCGAGTTGACCGCGCAGACGTCCGCGCCGGCGCTGATCAGGGCCTCGACGGTAGACACGTGGCCGTCGATCGCCGCGTACATCGCGGCGGTCCAGCCCTCGGCGTCGGTGCCGCCGGCCCCGGCCCCGGCCCCGAGGAGCACCTCCACGACCTTCACGTGCCCGTTCTGGGAGGCGTACATCAACGCGGTTTTGCCTGCAACAGCGCGGGGCGGTGCGTTGGTTGAAGTGCCAACCGCCGTCGGTTGAGTGTCAACCGCCGTCAGTTGAGTGTCAACCGCCGTCGGTTGAGTGTCAACCGCCGTCGGTGGAGCACCAACCGCCGTCAACGGAGTGGCAAACGCCGTCAACGGAGCGTCAACCGCCGTCAACGGAGCGTCAACCGCCGCCGCTTAACCGACTCCTGCCCCCAACAGCCTCAGGCCGTCCTTTGTGAGAAGAAAAAAGAAGTATCCCATTCCTAAAGGGCAGCCCTGGCTGTCGCCGACGCCGCAGTCCAACCACCACAAAGAGCCCACAGCCCTCGGCACCGTGGACATGCCTGGCCCCAAGCCCCACCCCCCATCCCAGGGCTCGGGGGTGGCGGGGGGTCCCAGCCGCCCCCCCCCCCCCCCCCCTCCGGTGGTGCTGAGTTTTTAGAGGCGCCGAAGGCGGCGAAGAAAAGTTTTTGGTCTAAACTAATTGGGGCCATAGGCGCCAGAGAAAATTTTTGATTGGCCAAAGGCCCGGAGGAAAATTGGGCCCAATCTGCTGAGGCGGGGGGGGGTCCAGGGAGGGGGGGGGGGGGGCAAGCACCAACGGTCCCCAAGAAAATTTTGGCTCGCTGCGGCATGCTGCGGCATGCTGCGGCATGCTTCAAGCTGTTGGTTAAGGGTACCAACATTTTCGGAAAGCGGCACAGGTTTCAAAAACCAGACCAAAACACAGTGAATCACATGCCCTAACCCCCTGCAAATGTCAACACTGCTGAATCAACTCATAAATGGTCGTGTTTCTACTCCTCCTCCTGGGATTTTCGTTCCTTGTCCATTTTATTGACATACATGATTGCCAAATGGCGCAACGTCTCATTGCTCATATTGCGACGGTCATGTGTCAAGATGTGTCCCAACAAACTGAAAGCCCTCTCCACATGACATGCGGAGCGAGGCCTGCGGACAAAAAAAACAGCAATGGAGGACAGAATAGGGAACTCCGCGGCCTTCACCTCCCACCAAGCAACTCTTGCGGAAGTTGTTTCTGATTTGGGACTCACCTTGGCTGTCAGTCAGGCTGAGGTGGTCCCCAATACCTTCCCCAATGGCCTACTGCAAACAATCTGCTGTACTCCTGGTTGTCTCCTTGTTCCTTGAGGATTTTTGAGACTCCTGCAACTCTTGTGATGCCTCGGTAATTTGAGTATCCTCAGGACTTGACATGTCAAAACAACATCAAAACAGCGAAGGTCTGTGCAACAATGGAGAGGAACTGACAGGCAAAAACTTGCCCTTTCCAAATTGCCCTTTCTGGGAATGGAACCCAGGACCCTCCAAACTGGGGCCTGGTCATATACCACTAAGCTACCATCCAGTTCTGAGACAACTGTGCAACAAAGGGTTCACAGGTTTGACATGGTATGGAAAAAAAAGTCCGCCATGTGAAAATTTTGGATCCCTGCGGCATGCTGCGGCATGCTTCAAAACCCCCACCAACAGCTCCCAGAATCTGGCGCTGCGGCATGCTGCGGCATGCTGCTGCCGTTGGTGCTTGGGGGGGGGGGGGGGGGCAGCCTCCCCCCGCCTGCCACCGGGTGGTGCCCAGTTGTTAAAAGGAGCCCTGCCCCATCCCCATCCCCATCCCCATCCCCATTCCCGTCCGTTGGGATGGGTTTGGGGCTGATGTTGGGGTTCGTGGAGGGGGGGGGGGGATTGCGATGCCGATGGGGGTGCGGCTGCGGATGGGGCCGATAGGCCAGGGGATGGTGGGTGAAAGGGGGGGGGGGGGCGATCCCGGGCGTTCTCCGGGTCCAGTAACCCATTCGTAGTGGTGTGGGGTGACCCGTGGGGGGCCCCAGCGGCGGCACGCGTGCCGTGCCCGCGCCCGGTCAGCCCGAGGGGGTCGCTCCCCCCTTGCAGAGCACTAGCAAAGCCAGGGTGTTTCACCATCCATTGGTCCCATATGGCGTAGACCGCTACAAACCTAATACCCATGAATTGTTGTGTGTCAAGCACCGGCAACAGCTCGGTGGTCTGAGCGTGGGTGCCCTTGTCACCATTGAACCAACGGGACCCAGGATCGAGTGCCGCTCAGTTCTTTTTATAATGTGCCGATTGCCCTGAGATATTCCCTTTTTTTTTTAAACAATTGAAGAGTTATTGGGCCCTGGCAAATCATACCGTGCCATGATGTGTCAGTGTTGTGGGTGGTCACAATGGCGGATCAGTTTCGAAAATTCTGGTTTTTGAGCTGATGAGGCTGGAAACTGCATGCAGGTCATCCCGGGACCTCTCGTCCATGTGCCAAGAGCATGACGGCTGAGCTGCGCGGTCCCTTTTGGCAAGGGGACGGGGTTGGGGGGAGGGGCGGTGGAGGCTGGTGCGCTGCGATGGGCAGGCAAAGGGGGTGCGCCCCCGTCCCCCGCCCCAGTGGCACCGCCACCGCAACCCCCCGATCCGAGTCCCCCAACCCCATCCATCCACCCCCACCCACACCTCCCATTGTGTCAGGGAATCTAATCCCCATCGGCCTCTCCCTTTTGCATCCCCGGCCCCCCTTGCAAACCGTCCTTGCCCCTACCGGAGCCGGGGGAGGGGGGAGGGGGTATCAGAAGAGAGGGGGGAGGAAGGATGGGACCCGAGTTTTGTGCACCAAAAATGGCCCAATCAGATTTTCCCTGTGGCAAATGTCGTTTTTTCGCACGATGGTCACTTTGGTCTGGGAGGGGGGGGGGGGTCCTGGGGGGGTTGGTACGAGGCCATGGTGTTGGTTTGCTTGCCTTTGGCGGCGCCTATTGGCCTCTCACCACTGCTCATTCTGACCCTCTGTGGGCCCGAACGTGTTTTGGTTGTGTCAACGGAGCCCCCGGATGACTTGTCCTGTTTGACTACTCTGGGGGGTCAGCCGTCCCGGAGACGGGCTGTTGCCCGTGCCGTTGACCAGGGGCATCCAGATGCACCCTCCGAGTCCATGCGGGGGTTTGCCGACTCCAGAACTGACTTGTGCGCGCTGGGGTGTGCATCTGCAGGATCGTTTTCCTGACAGGGGCTTCTAACAGCCACAACGGTTCGGGGGGGGGGGGGGTTACCCCCCCCCGCTCCTCCTCTGGTGTACAGCCATTCTAACCCTTCCCTTGGGAGGGGGTATTCCACGCGGGGGAATGTTTACTCGGGCGTGCCAAATTCCGTGCCCGGAAAAACATTCTGAAAAACGCATCACTGGGGAGGGGGAGGGGGTGGGAAGGGGAGAAAGAGCGGGAGCAGAGAGGGATAGGGAGAGGGAGTGAGGGGGCGAGAGGATGGGGGGGGCGAGAGGATGGGGGGTTGAGAGGATGGGGGGGGACCCCCCCTCGTCCCGCGGTGTACGGCCGGTCTAACACATCCCTCGTGAGGGGGGGGGGGGGGAGGTTGTGCGCCAATTGAGCCGGGCCACACCTTCGCCGTCTCGCGCCTGCACATCGGCCCCGCCTTTGACGAGCAGCTCAACCACCGCCAAGTGCCCTTTGAGGGAGGCATAGATCAGGGGCGTCCACCCGTTGCCGTCCGCCGCGGCGACGTCGGCCCCCGCCCGCTGCAGCGCCCCCACGATGGGGGCGTGGCCGTTGAGGGCCGCAGTCATCACCGCCGTGCGGCCCCCGGAGTCGGCCGCGCGGAGGTCGACGCCGGCCTTCACCAACGTCTCAATCGTCGGCAGGTACCCGTTCAACGCCGCGTACATGGCGGCGGTCCACCCGTTCGCATCCACGGCGGACACCTCTGCCCCCGCCTACCGGCACCAACAGCGGATGGAAGCGCGCGCACACGCACACACGCACGCGCGCGCACACACGTAAGACGTGACAAAGAGGCACTTACAAAAGTCCCGAGTGCTCAATTCTCGTCAGTTGGTCAGTCAAACAAGACAAAGCATGTTCAACGCCAATAGGTGCCTTTCTGCGCGCGCGCACACACACACACGCACACACGCTTGCAGTATACCATACAGTACCGTACAAACGGTGAGTGTACACTTGGAGCATTGCTATCAGAGCTGTCTTGAGGTCCTGCAGCGCAAACTGCAGCGCTAGCCAGGACCATACACACACACACACTCTCTCTCTCTTGTAGCATACAATACAGCACAATACAAAAGGTTGGTGCACGTGCAGTATTTCCCGGATCGTGACAATCTTCAGATCCAGCAGCGCAAACTGCAGCGCAGACCAGGACCAGACACTAACACACACAACACACACAACACACAGACAGGACACATTCAGCGACCGGTGCTCGGGGCTCACTACAACTTGGGTTCAACCAAGTCATCCCTCTCCATCAGCGAGCACCTTCGGTGTGGCGTCTCACTGACATCGCTAACTTCTTGGAGGGGTAAGCCGCTGCACCAAGGGTCCAGTCGCTCAGTGCACGCAGCACTGTGGACATAGCACACCTGTACACCTGTACACACACACACACACACACACACACACATACACACACACACACACACACACACACACACACACACACACACGCGCGCGCGCACGCACGCACGCACGCACGCACGCACGCACGCACGCACGCACGCACGCACGCGCCCACACGCCCACACGCCCACACGCCCACACGCCCACACGCCCACACGCCCACACGCCCACACGCCCACACGCCCGCACGCCCACACGCCCACACGCCCACACGCCCACACGCCCACACGCCCACACGCCCACACGCCCACACGCCCACACACCCACACGCCCACACGCCCACACACCCACACCCCCACACACCCACACCCCCACACCCCCACACACCCACACACCCACACACCCACCCACCCACACCCACCCACACCCACCCACACCCACCCACACCCACCCACACCAACCCACACCCACCCATACCAACCCACACCCACCCACCCATCCACACCCACCCACCCACCCATCCACCCACCCACCCACCCACCCACCCACACACACACACACACACACAGACGCAGACGCAGACGCAGACGCAGACGCAGACGCAGACGCAGGCACGCACGCACGCACGCACGCACGCACGCACGCACGCACGCACGCACGCACACACGCACGCACACACACACACACACACACACACACACACACACACACACACACACGCGCGCGCGCACGCACGCACGCACGCACGCACGCACGCACGCACGCACACACACACACACACACACACACACACGCACACACGCACACACGCACACACACGCACACACACACACACACGCACACACGCACACACTTGTGCAGGAACCAACAAACGACCACTGTCCCTTGGCGGGGGAGGTGGCGCAGCGTCGTCAGGCGAGTGAGCAATCAAAGACAACGCAAAGGGCATTGATGTCAAGACTGGGCGCCCTGCTGTAGTGGTGTGGCAGGCAGGACAGTGGCATTGCCAATCGTCTCGGTTGAGAGTCACATGCATCACACCACTGAACCCGGGAGAAGGGTCTTGACCTGCCCGTGACACACAAAATGGCTGCACTGCACGCGGGGGCGCTACGCTCGGGGCGCACCCGTAAATACCGATTCTGGGATGCGACGAGTGCACAACTCTGTGACATTTAAAAAAAAAGTGGTGTCGGGAAAAGCGCCGTCTGGCCAGGGGGGGGGGGGTGTCGTGGCGCACTGCACTTCGTGAACAGAGGGGGTGCACCT
This sequence comes from Eutreptiella sp. 'Long Island Sound 2002', assembly GCA_964036045.1. NCBI lineage: Eukaryota > Euglenozoa > Euglenophyceae > Eutreptiales > Eutreptiaceae > Eutreptiella > Eutreptiella sp. 'Long Island Sound 2002'. The sequence goes on along the minus strand of OZ038400.1, from coordinate 7,034,495 downwards.
GGTGATGGGTGGACGGCCGCTTTTTCCCCAGCCGTGCCTGCCTCACGGCTTTCATCGCACTTCAGTCCAGTTCCAGTCAACGAGGGCCGGGGGGGGGTACCCCCTGCCCCCCTTGAAATCTCCCCCCTTTTGCCGGGCCGGTCCCCCCCCCTTGGGGGGGGGGGGGCAGTCACAAGGTGACGGTTCCCCCCCTTGGGGGGGGGGGGGGTGGCACAAGGCCTTGGTGGGGGGGGGGGGGGAGCGCACCACAAATCTGTACCATAGTATCACAGTGTAAATCAGCTTGTCCAAATTTTCCTGGTATTTCCTATGCTTTCTGGGGCAAGGGGACGCCCCCCCCCCTAGGGATTTCAAAGGGGGGGGGGATTTCAAAGGGGGGGGGGGGGTGGCATATGCTGAGCGGGAGTTCACGCACCGCGCGCGCACCGCGTCGGGTATTTGAACAACTTCTCCAGGAAATGGTCCACCTTTGAAGCCCCTCATAAATACTGCCCCTGGGTGGAGGGTGCTGGGGGAAGACTTATGGCACAGGGTGTGAGGGCCCTTTTGGGCGAGCTCACATGTACCCGGCGCAGCACAGGGCGGTCCTTAACGGGCAGGCCCCATGTAAACGCCCGCCAACAGGGGTCTCGGCGGGCCGGCGGGCTGAGGTGTGAAAGGGTTGTTTTTTTTCGTTTTTTTGATAAAAAAGGATTTGGTGAAAAGATTTGGTAAACACTTGATGACTTTCCTTTTGCTTTTAGCTAAAATTTGTTGATTTTAAAGAAAACGTTTGATTTTGGTAAATTTGTTTTGATTTTGGTAAAAGGATTTTGCTACTGGGTATTGGCGACTAGGTACGACGTTGTTCCGGTAACAACGGTTTCATTTTGGTACAATGGCTTTGGTTCTGGTAAAACAGTTTTGTTTTTGGCAAAAAGGTTTTCATTTTGGGAAAAAGATTTTGGTAGAACATTTGTGTTTGTAGGTTTTGCTCTTGGTAAAAGTAAAACTGAAAATACATTGGGTTGGGTACACATCTTTTGTTTTGTGTGACACGATTTTCAACCAAAAGGTTGACTTTTGGCAAAAAAACATTTCGATTAGGGGTCAAAGACTCTGATTCTGCTAAATTGTTTTTTGTCACAAGATTGTTAACTAGGCTTTTGTTGGTTACTTGATGCTTGTTGTTGTCCCTTGCACCTGCCAATTCTCTTACTTCCTCAAGCGCGCAAACAAAACCCATCCACAAAGCAAAGATGCAAAGTCGTAACCACTTCTCGGAGGGCTAGTTCGCGTCGAAGTTTTTTCTGTTTTCTGGGTGCGGGTGGGGTCCGAAACGAGCCCTGAACCTCCTCCTATCTTCCTATACTCCTATCTTCCTACACTAAAAGTCGGGAGGCCATTCGGCTGAGTCGGCGTCCCGTTCGGCGAGGCTGGCGTGTTGAACACCGAGGAGCCATGGTTGCCGATGCCGATCTTGATCGCTAACGTCGCCGTCGGGGGTCTCCACGTCGACGGCTGACGGTGGACTGCACATATCTGTGGCAAACAGAGGTGGTGCAAAGTGGTGGATGTGGGGCAAGGGGTTTCTTTTAATTAATTTATTTTCTGTGCCACCCAATCTATGACTAGGACGGTCACTGTTGCCCACACCCTGCAGCAGCACACCTTGCGAAACTGCGCCGTCTTGGTTGTCCATCTCAAGCACCCGTACCGCAGCGGCGACATGTCCATGCTGATGGCCATGGTACGTAGGTTGCGCAACTGTGTAGGCGCGTTTTTGAACCAGCCGGTCACGGAGGTCATGCCCTCGGAGACGATGTGGAGGAACACGTGGCTAGAATCCATGGCGTCCCGGAAGGCCAAATCAGCGCGGTGGCAGTTGGCGTGCACCGGAACGACCACACTGTAGCCGAGCACTTCCGCCTGCAGCTGAATCGGCAAGCCCGCCACGCCATTGCCGGTGGATTGCATGACCTCTGCACCATCAGCACAATACCAGAACATCCGGGACACCCATTTTTCGATGGGCAATCCTGCCTTCAGCATGGTTTGCTTGTAGGCAGCAACAATACTCGGTGCTGTGCCATCCCGGAGTTCCCACAAGCCCAAGAAGGCAGTACAGAACTGGCCTTCGCGAAGCGTTCGGGTGTAGACTAGCTCCTGCTTGTTCGCTGACCGATCCGCGGAGCTGTCGGAGGCGAGCGCGAAGAAAAGCGAGGTCTCAATCGCCTGACCTTCTACGGAGCGAATGGGTGCGGCGATTGCATGCACAATCTGGCGCACCGAGAAGGGAGAGTGGTAGGCTGTGGTAACGGTGCCGCCACTTAACATTAGGGCCTCCGCATCGCCGGGTATGTGGGCAGGTGGGCTGCCGCGTTTCGGCATGCGATGTACCACTTGGAAGAGACCGTTGATAGCGCGGCGGATGGGCGCCGGCAAGGTTCCTATAACGGTGGTTGAGGTCCCACCGCTTTCCCACAATGCCAAGGACTTGCAGTACAAGCCTGAGTTGCCGTGTTGTTGCACGGTCGTACGGCGCAATTGTCTGTTGCCAGTCACCCAACACCGTTGCACACCGGGCTGGGGGTACTCCCGGCAGGCAGCGCACCACATCACCCCATTGGCATGTTGCAACCATGGGCGACCGGCTTGCCATTCGGTTCGGAACCGACGCTTCTCCCTCTTGGCAGGCGGTGGGTGCTCCCGTGGCCGGGGTGTGCATACTTTGCATACGACCTCCACATGGAAGGAGACGTGCACTGCACATGTGGTATGCACCAGGTGCTTGCATGTTTTGCATGCCCGCATGTCAGGCCCAGGTGGTTGATTGCACACACGGCATGCGCATTTAAAGCAATGACCGTGCTGCGTGCACAAGACATGAACCTTGTGATGACAATCCGTGCAGGTGACAATATCCCCGAGTAGTTTGTCGCCACAGCAGGCACATGTGGGGAGAGAAGAGATAGGGTGGAAGAAGGAAGAGACCACCGCTGGTGCACTGCTCGGAGGGGCATTGGTGACAAGGGGTGGATGTGGGATCTCATCTTCAAAAGAGATCTGCCATCCCTTGCTGGTACCCCCTTTTTTTGCCGCCCGGGTGACCTGCGTGTGAAAGATGTCCGTACCGTTGCGCTTCACCTGAGCTACCGCATCGGCAACGGAGGCCAGGTGCACCCATTGACCACCGTCGGCGCGTCGAACCCAAACGGGACGCATTACAAGATGCTAGTGAGAGGGACAAATGAGAAGATTGTATGAGGCATCCATTCCCACCCTTTCCTCTAGGTCCTAAACCCTTGGTATAGCTTTGACCCGAGAAATTTTGTACTAATGAAGCGTGTGCCGACCCTTGCCCACGACCCTTTCCCGAACGTTATGCCTGCGGAGCTCTCGCAACCTCGTTTCCCCAACCCCAACCCCGACTTGAACGTCTACTCCACAAGCTTGACTCCATATGCGTGCACGTGTAGGGACTCCGTACACATGAGGAGAATGCTACACTTAGCGACGTTAGTGCTCTTCGCGGATCCTTTCGTTATCTCTCCTTTCATACTTTCCACTTTCTACTTTCTACTTTGTACTTCCTACTTTCTATTTTATGCTTTGTAGTTTCTACCTTGTATATTGTCTATCGAACCGTTGGACCGTGTAGCGACACTCATGAACACCTCGACAAATCAGCTGACAAGTGAATTCTGTGACAAATTAGATCAAAAAAAAAGCCCAAAAAAAGGGCAATAGGCAATGAAAACCACATAAACCTTTCAAATACCTCTGAAAAACACAAAAAAAACACAGAAAAAACATTAATAAACATCAATAAACATCCCAAACGGGGCCAAAACGGTGAAAATCGCGAAAATAAACGCATAAACGCGTTTATTGGCCTCCGGCGGGCGGTTTTGGCGGGCAATTACTCATGGCCTATTAACGGGGGGGGGGAAAAAAGTGTTCCAGAACCAGTTTTCCCAAAAAAGCCCGCGGGCACTCCATGTGCTCAACCATGGTTGGTGGCGGTTGGCGGTTGGCGGTTGGCGGTCGGCAACTGGCGGTTGGTGGCGGTTGGTGGTGGTTGGCGGCGGTGGGTGGTTGGTGATTGGTGGTTGGTGGCGGTTGGCAGTGGTTGGCAGTTGGCGGTTCGTCGCCGCTGGCGGTTGGCAGCGGTTGGTGGTTGGCGGTTGGTGGCGGTTGGCGGTTGATGGGAGTTGGCAGTTGGCGGTTGGTGGTCCCTTGGGGCGGTCCTTAAGGGCGGTCCTTAGCAAAAAAAAAAAATCTGGTCCCTTAAGGACCGCCCTGGTGCAGCAACGGACTGAAAGAAAAACAAATCATTGCATCCCCTATTTTGTGTGTGGCTACACTGCCCAGCCTCCTTCTGCAGTGTCAGGCACAGCTTTGGGGGAAAAGCATGGGCGCCAACAGGACGTAGCCTCGAAATTCGCGGAAACGGTCCGCGTGACAACCCCCGGTGTACGCGCCGCGCGCGCACCGCGTCCGATGCTCCCCCCGGATTGTGCCCGGGACGGTGTGCGCGTGGGGCGTTGCCGTCGGGGGGCATACGCACAGCCCCGCGGTGCATGGCCGGGCACAGACGGAGGCGCGCGGCGCAGGAAGGCGCCACAAAAAGGGGACCGCGGGCGCGGGGCACCGGCACCTCCAGCAACGCCACGACGCAGGGCACGTGCCCGTTCTGCGCCGCGTGGATCAGCGCCGTCTTGCCGTCAGGGTCCGCGGCGCGGGCCAGGGCCAGTTTCGCCTTCGCCAGCTCGTCCACTGTGTGGAAGTCCCCCGCTTTGGCCGCCGCCATCAGTGCGTCGTGGTCCTCGTCCTTCGGCGCGGGAGGGGCCGCCGCGGCGTCCGCCTTTGCCGTCGGGGCGGGGGCGGCTTCCGCCTTCGGGGCCGCCGGGGTTGCGGACGGGGCGGCGGCGGGCGGCGGGGCGGGTGTTGCGGCCTGTGGGCGGCGGGGGAGAAGGTGAGAGGGCAGTGCCCACCGAGTGTTGGTGCGGGTGCGGGGGGGAGGGGGGGTGGGGGTTGGCACAAGGCCTTGGGATCAGGTTGTTTGCCTTTGGTGGCGCCTATTGGCCTCTCGCCACCGCTCATTCTGACCCTCCGTGGGCCCGAACGTGTTTTGGTTGTGTCAACGGAGCCCCCGGATGACTTGTCCTGTTTGACTACTCCGAGGGTCGGCCGTCCCGGAGACGGGGCTGTTGCCCGTGCCTTTGGGGGGGGGGGGCGTAGGGACATGGTTCGGGCTTCATACGGGCCATCACACCGACAACAACAAGCGACACGCGACAAAGACGGCCGCTGCGTGGGAGGGACGCCAAGGAACGGACGCGGCGCTTGTAAACAGGGGGGCAACCGTCCCACTCTCGCGTCCCCCCCAAATATGTTTGCCCAGTGAGTTCACACACCGCGTCTTCAGTAAATGGTCTGCCTTTGAAGCCCTTCAAATGAATACAGATTCATTCATTCCCCCCACCCTCAGGGGGGGGGGGGGGCGGACACCCCACAACACTAACCTAAATTCTGGTGTACCCAACGAACTTCGGCGCCTGTGACTTCCTCTTGATTTCTTATTGTTCATGGGCCAAGTGACGGTTGCCCCCCCCCCCCCCCCAGGGAGGAGGTGGACAAGGGGGGGCGGGGGGGGGGGGGGGGGGGCGACGACAACTGGTCCTGATGCGACAACCCCCCAGCTATCTTGCAGGGGGGGGGGACAGTTGGGGTGGGGGGGGGGGTCGGCGGGGGGATGGGGGGGGGGGTATTGGCAGCTTGGCCGGGGGGGGGGATTGGCAGCTTGGCCACGGGGCGGGGGGGCTGCGCGCAACCCACTACTATCACATGCATACCTCAAGGGGGTGTCTGGGGGCATGGGGGTATGGAGGTATGTATGTGATAATAGCGATATCTTGTCTTTGCCGGGAAGAAAGTCTGAAGGGTCTTAAGGACCAAAGGCATAGTACCCCCTTCAACTGAGCATGGGACAAAAAATTTGGCGCCGTTGGCGCCATGGCCCCCACACGGCTATCTTTCAAAACTCGGGGGGGGGGGGGGGGCTGGGGGGTGTCGCATACAAGGACCGGGCCCGGCTCCCCCCCCCCCCCGGGGGGGCAGGAAGCCCCAAGAGCTGCAACAGTGCCCCACGGTGGCAGTGACTGTCCGTCCCCCCCACACGCCCCCATCCACCCCGTCCCCGGGACACAACCGCATGCGCACACGGCCCCACGCCACCTGCGCCGTCATGCCGGCCTCCATGAACTGGGCGAGCTGCTGCTCCAGGGCCTTGATGTCCTCCTGGGCCTCGGCCGACCGCTGCTTGGGCGCCATGTGGGTTACAAACAGAGAGACTCGGCCACAACCGGCGGTTCGGCCTTGCTGGTGGCGCTGCACAGAGGGACACAGGGTTATCTGCGCCGCGCGCTACTGTTATGGCGAGTTTACCCAGAACGGACCGGGTTTTGCCCCCTCCCAAAATGGCCACCGAGGAGATCAAACCCATGTGCCATATGACATCCCTCCTTCCAATAAAAAATTGTAAAATCAAACAGCGAACATAAACAATGAATTTGATCTTTGTTCCCCACCAATTCATCCCCACATGTGTGGGGGTTAAAAACTTAAGTTTCGACGGCTAAATCTCCGCGCCACATCAGGTGCTCTCCCAAATGCAGACGCACACATAAGCAAAGGAAAAAAGAAAAGGCCTACAAGACAGGGATTTACAGGCTAATGCCCATGTCTGACACTCAGCAACAACTAGGGGACTTGCACCCCCCCCTCTGTGTCCAGCGAACAATAAAGACCCCAAATAATACGGTCCGAACACCAAGTGTTCGTTGGACAAGCCATTCGGTGCGCGCGGCCAGGTGCTAGTAGAGAATGATTCATGGTGGGCAATAGAGATTTGGTGCAGTTCCATTCCAAGGCCTTTCAAAGGTTTACAACCATAGCCCTCTAAGAATTAACACCCGGCATCTCAAACCCTTACCAATACACTTCTTACCATTAAGTATCAATTGTACGAGCAAAATAATTTTGCATGCGCATCCTCTAACCGTGTGGAGCCAAGAAATGCACGGCATTGCCTTCTTTTAGGCAAAAAGCTACGGGGGGGGGGCATGATTCTCACTTGTGAAGGGGGGGGGCAGCGACAACGGGGGGCCAACGACATGGGGGGGTAGGTCCGTGGCCAACCGTCCCGCACCCCTTAACACACCGGGGCTGCGGGTTCCTGAGAGCGAGTGTAACCGGCGGTGTGCGGCTCCGGGAAATCCGGGGCGGGGGTTGTGCATGACACGGCCTTCCACTCGGGGGTGGGGCGCACAACGCCCGTCGTTCAGGTGGAGTTGAGGGAATCAAATGCGGCGCTTGGGGTCCCGATGCAGCCGTGCGAGGGACGCACAACCGTCCGTTTTTACGGACACATACCCGTTTGTACAACTGACGCACAACCGTTTGTACAACGGTTGTGTCTCCACCCCCGGGGATGACTGGACGTCTATTCTTGCATCATGGATTTTGGTGGTGCGCTTCTTTGAGCAATGAGAGATTCTGCATTCTGTACTGTGCAATACTTGGGAGTTGTATGGAAGATGGCCATTTTTTTTGTACAAGGGATGAGGATCGCGGCACAAGGGCATCCGTCGCATGTCTTGCCCCTTTGGGTTTCAGAATGGTGCACCATATCTTGGGTCAAGGCTGGCTGGTCTGTTGTACTGCTGCCGTAGCGCGCAGACAATGCTCTTGTCCCACCAACAGCCCTCGACGTGATTTCCGTCAGGTTCGGGGCTTTGGCCACGCTTTGGGCACAAAAAAGGGGTGTTCCATGGTGTACAGGGAGGGGGGGTGATTTGCCAGGGGACAAGTTCAGTGGGGATAAATTCGCCGGGAGGGAAATTTCGCCACCTCCAGGAATCCTGAAGCTTCAAACACAGTGTTACTTCTTGACGGGCTGTGGACGATCCCTGTTATTTCCTGGTGGGCTCCGCATGGCTCCTACTGATTGTGCGCACGGCATGTGGGACGGGTGGTGTATTGGACATCCTTCAGTTGTGCCATCGCTTGGACGTCGCCGCCCAACTTTAGGAGTTGTTTGCCCTTGACCTGAAGTGGCGTCTTCATTGGAAACGAGCACGTTATGGAGACAACATGCCCCCGGCCACGGCGGTGTTATGTTGTGGACGTTGACCCTGGCAAGGCTTGGGCTGATGGCATGGCCATTGCGGAACAAGGCATAATTATTGAAGTGAAGCAGGATTTGGGTTGTTTGCTCGCCAAGGGACTATGCTTAAGGTGGACACCAAGGAGTTGCATGAGGACGACTACGTCTATTCTGATGAGGACAACGAGGACTCCGATGAGGGTTCGGTAGAAGGAGCCGATGAGGCCAAACAAGCTTTGTCATAGGCTGTCTTGTACAACGGCGTTGTTGTCGGCAACAACATTTTTTGAACGACCTGATCAACGATTCCTTTGGGAAGTTGGGCCGCTACAGGATGGCTGCCGCCCTCAGCCAACCGAGGCGAGGGCATGTTCTTGATGACCCCACACAGGCACACTGTGAGAACATGCCAATTGCTTGGAACCTAGTGGCCACGGCAATGTGCTACAGTATGGTCATCTCCCTCGCTGCCCTGTATGTACAAACCGCAGCGGATGCTAGTGGCCGCCAAGCTATGGACCATAGCTACGATGTCATTGAGTCCTATGACAGCCTCATCGTCCATGGCCAATCAATGCCATTGGAGCATCGCCCCAGCCCTGATTTGCATGTTTGGAATGGCATGTTGAATCCCCGGATCGTGTCCTGGTGGGCTCTGGATGGTACACCGCAGGGCATGTCTCAGTAGACAATATTCACCAGGGACGCGCACTAGGAAGAATCCTGGATCCCGCGCCACGAAAATTTCGCCGGGGCTGAAATTTTGCCACTTTTCTGAACGACGAAAATTTCCCCGCAAAATTCTCCCCTCCCGAATCCCCCCCCCCCCCTGTAAGGTGTACGTGCCAGAGTTTCTTTTTTTTTTGTCTCAGACTCACAAGTTCATCGCAAGTGCTCGGCCAGACGGGCCGGATCAGTAATGACAGTGTAAGTACAACATATGTCGCCCCGTGCGATTCCTGGGTCGCATACCACCAATGGTGGTGGGACGTATATTTGGTGTAAGGTGTATGTGCCAGAGTTTCGCCACAAACAACAAAGACATCTCTCTGCATGCAAAGTCACCCCCCACAGCGCTTCAAAATGCACATCATCCAACCTCCCCCCCCATTTGATCAGTACCCGCCTGCACACGAGGGTATCCTCACACCCCCAGGGGAACATACCCAAAGTGACGGCTGCCTCGCCCCCTCTCGCCCCCTCAAGGGAACACAAAGAACGCGTGACACGAAGCAAGATGTGCAAAAACGAAAGCACATGAACCACAAAAGGACACAGCAAGTCACTGTTGCGATGCATGTTCAGCTCTACTGAGAAGACGGGCTCTGTGTGCCACTTTTTCTGGCGGGAGCCTTTGACTTTGAAGAGCTGCACATGCTCAACAGGGGGCACTGGTATGGGTGCTCCAGCTGCAGGCCTGGCTGCAGGCTTGCCTGCCACCTTATCAGCAGGTTTGGCTGCACTCTTGGTTGAGAGGAGGAGAGAGATCCGTGCCATCGGGGCACAGTCATGCGTGACCACAGGAGAGCACCCTGGAGCGCTCATATATGACGGTGCAGTAGTCAGCACCACGCTCTGAGGGGCGACAGTGCCTCCTGAACGATGGAAAGTGACAACAGCACAAGGGGGGTGCATGTCAATATGATCGACATCCATGGCTGGAATTGCGAAAAGTTAAGTGGTCTGCATGACACAGGGTACAGTGCAGTGCCTTGCATCCAAGGAGTTTGAGGGAAACAGCGCACCAATAATACTAACTCGTCCAACCAGCAAACACACAGGAGAAGCTAACTATCCAACCTTCCAATTAAACTTGGAAAACCGAAAGGGGCGGTTCCCTCCCCTTCCCCCCGGTTACTAATCAAGGGCGGTTACTAATCATGGGGGGTAAGGGATTACTTTACACGCTGCGGGCACCCTGTGCCAGACGTCCTGCAGAGGCCGCCTGTCTCACACAAGCCCTTTACTGCGGCGTGTGCAGCCGTCGGTAGGGTGCATCGTGGGTCAGAGGTGGCGTGCAAACGCACGCGTGAAGGCTTTGAGGAGGGGCTGCGGAGCAGGGCAGACCGGCGCGGCTGGGCCGACCCACTCTTTGCATGTGCGTAGGATAGGGGGGGTGAGAGGGTGTTGTTGCACCGCACGCGCACCGCGTCCGCGCTGGGGCACCTATTAGTGGTCAACCACCGGTGCACCACCCCAAGATGCACCCACCCAAACAGCCCATGGAACCCTGGAAACGATTCGTTGCAAGCATAGGACCTGTGTTCCTGGGTTTTGTTTTACAGTTGCCAACAAATCCCAGGGGGAATGTTTGCCCAACGCGCGCCGGGCGCATGCCCGGCGCGCTACCTTTGTATGAAGTATCTTATCTCTAGCCCCAAGTTTATCCTCACCTCGGAGTAGACCGCACTAGACCGCAAACCTTCCGTGCAAAGCACGTTGCATGAGCCGAAATATGAGAATTCAACAACACAAACTGTCACTCCCACCACTTCCAACCACCACCCTTGCCATCGTCATAAACTGGGTGCAAAGGATGGGCCAGATTCTTAGACACGGCGAGAAGGTACTCCAGATTGTTTGGTGAGGGGGGGGCAAAAACAGGCACGGATGGGGAATGGTCAAAGGAAAGATGCCCGGCGCGCGCCCGGCGCGCCAACGCTCCCCCGTGGGGCACTATGTACACACATGTCTAGGCGGAGGGATGGGCGTGCATGTCGTCACGCCGGGCACCAACCGCCTGCCCCCTTCCCCAAGGGACAGAAACAGGGTTTGTTTGGCCCAGACCAGGATGAGCCGGCATGGCCTGCTCACTGCCACCCCCCGTCCGTCCGTGCCCAGCGGTGCGCGCGTGCACGGGGGCGGGCGGGCGGGTGCACGAGTGCAACGGAGCTGCCAGACGGTGCTCAGGGACACGGTCTGCCCCCGCCTGCGGGAGGTCGTGTGTGCGTCGCCCTGCCGGTCCGATTGTGTCCTCCTACTCGTTAGGCGTCGCCCAGACTTGGGCATGGGCGACAGCAGTCCGGCTGCCCTCCGTATCGGCCCAGGGCGGTTCTTAGGCAATGAAAAAACAACGTCTCGTTGGTTTAGGTTATGCACCCTGCACTGAAACATGCACTGCACCACAAGTCCAACACACAGCCTGTCAATTGCTGACAACAACTCGGGGTTCAGGTCCATGCCCCTACCCGATGAATACGCTGTGCGGCTCCCCCCCCCCCTGTCTCAAGAAAGACTGTGGAGAGGGCACGGGGGGGTAGGGCAGGGTGGCGCTGGCTGACCTCGAAAACCGGGTGGCTCCCACGCGTTGCCCTTGCGGCCGCCGTGGGGTTTCCCTGCGCCTGTGCCCCCCCCCCCCCCCCCCCTCAGCCTCTGTATCGCACTGTCCCTACATGCAGGGGTGTGTGCACGCGTTCCTGGTCCAAACGTGCCTGTGTGCATAGTGCTGCCACAAGCATGTCGTCAAGAGAGTCATAAGATCTCCAGCGGGATGGAACATCCGCTGGGTTCAACTCTCCCTTGACCCACAGTAGTTCAACCACCGCCCCAGACCAACGCAGAGTGTGCTGCAGCTGGCGCAGCAGCCTGTTTTGTGCATCACAGGCCGTGGCTGCTCTGCCCTTCATGGCAGAAAACAATGATGACATGTTGTCACCATAGATTCGCAGGAACTGCACCCGTCTGTATGCCCCCGTGCGCACTGTCTCTACAATACCTGCCAGCTCCGCTGCTTGCTGTGTAGCTACCCAATCAGGCAGCCTCTTAATACGCATCCCCAGTGAATCCCCCCAGATGCCAACATAATAATTCTGGCCCTGTCGGGCCGCGTCGCAGTAGAACGTATCAGTTGATCCCAGGGTGCCGTGGGGCACCCATGGGACCAAAGCACATGCAATGCCTTCCAGGAGGCCCCGCAGGACCTTGGGTGGTGTACACTTCGCAGTACTGGGTCCCTGGTTGAGCCAACGGTACGCGCCAGCCAGGAAAGGCTGTGCCCCCCTCCCCGGCCGCAGTGCCCACTGTAGTTTCCCCAGCATGCGCCTCAGCGCTTTGTCCGAATATCCGGTGGTGGCTAGTCTAAGCCAACAGCAGACGAGGTGTGCCTGCAGCGCTGGGGCATTCTGCACCCCTCCCTGGTCTCCCCCGACCACCTTTCCCATCCACTTTACGCGGTCGCTGGGGTCCAGGGAGGACTTCGGGCTGACCACCCAACCGGCCTTTTCTAAATCCGCCTTCGTACGCAGTGCCTGCTGACGGACCGAGTTGGAGTGCCTGCCTGCCACCAACACATCATCTGCATATTGGATCACCACCACCGACCCTGGGAAATATTCTACAAGGAAAGCTGCCAAAATGGCTTGCGCCATGGAGGGACTGTGCTTCCAACCGAATGGCAGGGACTGCAGTGCGTACACCCGCCCCCCCACCCCCACCCTGATGCTGTCGCGCTGCGGTGGGGGCAGTCGACAGCTCCAGAAGTGGTTGCTTATATCGAGGGTGCAGTAAAACAATTGCTCCCCACGTAGTGCGCACAATTGCAGCAGGTGTGCCAGCCCATCCAATGTGGGCAATTTAAATGGTAGGGGGTCCACACAGCGGGCATTCAGGTCCAGCATGGGTAAGATCAGGGAGCACTTGTGCTCATTCTTGTGCTGGACATACGCCCTTGCATTCGGCGGTTTTTGCGACGGGGAAACCGCAACAAGCTGTTGCCCCAACAGGGTGTGAACAAGTGCAACCAACGGCGGGTCCGATGAAAATGGTTGGGGGGCGGTGCCCTCAGAGGCCCACAGGAAATTAGCCGGAGCCATGGCATCCCAGACACTGTCCGGTATGTCAATGGCCCCCGTGTCCCCCAGGCCCTTCTCGGCCACCTCTACTGGCACCACCAACTTAGACCGGTGTCTCCGCGAGGATGACGTGCTGATGTCCGGCGGTGAGATGTCCGTGGCCGCTTCCACATTGGTGGCCAGCTCATGCAGAACCGCTCCCAGGTGACGGCTGACTGGCCCCGCCTCCTCGTTCCATCGGCACATAGTAGTCATCATGTAGTCCCTCAGCAGGTCCCTCACCGTCTGCTCCTTCACCCGGATCTTCTCCGCCACCTTCTTGGAAGCCTGTAGCCAGTGGTCCGTCACCAGAGCCTCGCATTCCGGACACTTCATCTGGGCCAGCGCGGTGCACCTACACAAGTCTCCACAGCTGGTACTGTGGACCTCGCCGAGTCGCCGTGACCACATACCCAAAGTGTGGGGCTGTGTCGGATTCGGGTTCCCGCATAGGCGGCTCGCCTCCACCTTCACGTTCTCTCCTGCATGCCCGCTTGGCGCTGTCAGGCAGGTCGTCACCATCGCGTTGCCGCTTGTGTCGGGCTGGCGTGTCGTCCGTCGCCGCCGGCGTCGCAGCGTCTGTCCCCAAATCACTAACTGGGTCACCACCATCATCCGAGTCATCGACCACAACGTGTACCACATGCTCCTCAGCAGGTCTGCTGTCGCTTGCTGCAGTAGCAGGGTCATCAGGATCTGGCTCCACCGCGGTGTTCTCAGCCTCAGCGCCCACACCCTCCGTGATCTGCGGTCCCTCCGCTCCTTGAGCGACATCATCGAATTTCTCCAGCAGCTCCACCGGCTCTATCGTTGGTGTTTCCTCGTCTGCCGCATCTGGCCCCTCATCTGACGTGCAGGCGCTGGAGGTGTCAGAGTCGTCTCCCGGTGGTTCGGGGTCGTCCCTGTCCCCCCTAGTGAACATGGCTGCTGGGATCTTCGGCACTGGCGACCATGCATCCGCGGGCCAGAGTGACTTGGGTTGGACCAGTCGCCCCTCCACATCTCTGGCCAACCATCCGCTGTTCCCCACCGGCCATGGCACGTGGACTTCTGCTGGTAGTGACCATCCTGGCGGTGTCTTCCAGTAATGTCTGGGCTGGGCCTGTGACCACCAGCGGCCCCAGACTTGCAACCCTCGCAACTTTCCGCCTTGATGCCCCCAGGACACGGCCCCCGGCTTCTTGAGGCCGTGCCAGGCAGCTTTTGGGAGGTCCCGATGTTGCACCACTTGCTGGAGCACCGTTTGTAGCACCGACCTTCCTCCTGGGACCAGCGGCTGTCGTACTTGCACGTGTCCAGGTCTGTGTTTCCAGAGATATGCCCTCCATGCCTCAAGAAAAGGCGAGAGGGCGTATGTGGTGACTTTCTTGTTGCGCTTTTCGTCCCAGAATGTAACGAACCCCGGCACTGATATCCACTCCCACGTGACGCTGGCCGCGTCGCCCACCCTCCAGAGGTACACGATGCTGCAAATGGCCAGGAACACCAGCCGGCCCCAGGCCCAGTGGCCCCGGCTGGTGGTGATCGTCTCGACGTGGTCCCATGTGGCGACCGGCTTAGGCTGTGCCCTGCGCGCCCATCCTTTACCAATCGCCCTGGCTTGCATCCAGTGGACCTCGGTAACCACCGCTTGGATGATGCGTAGCTTTTCCAGTAGTCGCACCCCTGAGATGAGCGCTGTCGCGCTTGACCCGCTCTTTCGCTTGGCTGCCAAGGCATTGAGCCTCCTCTCCACGGCGTCCACCAGGAGCTCGTCTGGTGTGCTGGCCAGCAGTGCTTATCGCAGCGCGCTGGTGTACGTGTCCACCGACCCGGGTTCCATGACCCGGATGGCTGTCGCTCCCGTGCTCGACCCTGAGTCGGTGTGCGTGAGCCTCCGGACATGCTGTAATGCCTCCCATGCATCGCGGACTGTGGGGGCCCCAGTGGGGACCTCCGGGCCCCCCCCGCCCCTTCACTGGCCCTCCCCTGCCGGGCAGGGGTCCTTGGACGAGTGCATATGGCCACATTTTATGCACGGCGTGGGGGGTGGCTTGCTGGTGTCGTACGCCACTCCTTTCGCCGACACCCAGAGCCTGGTGTCGCCGATCTGCTGGAAACCTCCAGTGGACCCCTTCTTGCCGCAGTCCGCGGCCCAGTGCCCGTCTTCGCCACACCGGAAGCACCTGCCCGGCTTGGCAGGCCGTCCTTCGCCATTAGCTCCCGTCTGTTGCTTGGGTGTCTGCGGGGTCTGCGCGTTGTGCTGCTGGACTGTCGCCCTACCATTTTGCTTCGCCAGGATTTCCTGGTGTAGCACGTTCCATACCGCCAACACGAACTTGTCCTCCCGCCAGTTTTCCGCATTCAAAGGCCTGGTCTGCAGCTCTGCCACCGCGGATGCCAGCGTGGTCATCCACTGGTATGGCAACGCCCTGCCCAGCATTTTCGCTATCTCCTCGTCGGTGAGCGCCGGGGCTGCCCGCGCTTTTGCCTTCTCCATCTCGAGGGTGGCCCTGGCCAGCTTCGCCTCCAGTTCCGCTATCCGTTGTTTGTCGGGCGTTTGATCTGCTTCCACGATGGCGTATGCATCTTTGACGAAGATTCCCGCGTCGAAATCGGGTCGCATGTGCTTCCGGCCGTGATACACTCCCATTGCCCTGATCAAATCCGCCTTGTCGGTGAAATCTCCTCCGACCGTATCCATGAACTGCTGCAGCATCTCGTCCGACACGTCCTCCACCGCCAGCCACTCGTGCATGCCGATTTCCCATTCCGCCACGTTCATCTTGTGGGCTTCGCTCTGGAGTAATACCCTGTACGGCCCTGCTGCCGACTTCTTCCAGTCAGACCGCACCTGGTCCACCGCCTCAGTGATCATGTCTGCGGCTCTCTGGTCCTGGACCACTTCTGCTGATGACGCGCTTGTTGCTGGACTGGCCCCCCCTTGTCCCGTACCCCCATTTGCATCGGACCCAACCATCAGTGCAAAGAACACACTAAGCAACACAGTCGGGGTCCTAAACTATAGTTTATATCCATAAACTAAGGTTCACATCATACCAAAAAAACGTGCACACAGCCGCGGAGAAGGGCCACCAGGGCACTATACACAGCAAATCATCATATCATCCAGCGATACATTCTTCTTACAATTTGCCATTTGGTCAAGAGGAGAAACACACACCTTCACCCGCGGTTAGGGCGGTCCTTAACACTTAAAACAAAAAAACTGCCGGCCTCCGGTACACTCGAACCTCCGCAGAGCGCCAGCCGGCGAGCGGTTGGTCATTGGCCCACCAGCGTCGGTTAAGCGCTAACCGCCGTCGGTTGAGTGTCAACCGCCGTCGGTTCGACAAATCCTGCCCCCGATACCCTCGGGCCCTCCTGAGGGGGGGGGGGGGGGGCGAAACATCTCGTTCCTAAAAGGACAGCCCGGCCCGTAGTCGGTTACTTAATGGACAATAAATTGCCGCCGGCGGTTGCCCATCAACCACCGGCGGTTGGCGGTTGACCGCCGGCCCAGAGGGGGTTACCCCCCACCGTTCAGTGGCCACAGGCCTAACGTCGTGGCGTCCCGCCACCGTTTCGATCCCCAGCGGACATCCAGTGGGCAACACAAAACAGGTCATCCGGCAGCGAATGGAACGCAGATCCTCCCGCCGCCAGTGAAATACAGGGCCGCCCGCCGGCAGTGAGACGGATTGGCACTGCCCAAGAGGGTGCATGGGGGCAGGGCCGGGTCCTCGCAGGACACGCAGTCCCCGCCGGGCCCCAGTGGCATCAGTCCAAGAGCCTACTTTCGGGGCCCAACAATCACAAATTGCAACACAAAATGCCCAATGGAGTGTACAATGAAAAGAACGACCAAAAGGAGCGTCCCGGGGGGCGTTTCTGTGCGGTTACGGACCACGGGTCGGCATGCGGGCGTTGCATAACGAGTTTCAGAGGGGCGTGAGCACGGCGGAGCGCAGTGGATTCCTGCGACGGCAAACGTCTGCAATGCTGCAGATGCTTCCAGAAAAATACAAAAATAAGTGAATCCGGCGGGAAAGATCTCAGGTCAGAACCTGCCATGAAACAGTCCCGTTCAGCAGCGCACGACAGAACAGTTGTCCCGTCGACGCACTCGGCCTCGGGCGATTAAAAGTCTGATACAAAAATAAACGGAACGCCCTGCGCGCCGCTGTGCACGGGGCGCAGGACCGCCCTGTGCACAGCGCAGTCGCGACGATGGACCGGGGGCGCCACTGGTGCGGGGGAGGGCGGAGGCATGGCGGTACGGGACGCGGGAGGGCGAGGGAGCACATGCAAAGGCACGGACGCGGCGCCGCGCAGGCGGGGCAGTGGGGCACGCGCGGCCGACGGGGGACGCGGAGATGACGGAGGGGCCGCCGCCTGCTTTGCTCGGGGCCGGCAACCGGTCAGACCCCAGAAGACCAGCACAGCCCCCCCTCGGGAGGCGTGGTCTGGAGGGGGGAAGGGGGGGGCCTGAGATACGGGGGGTTGTGGACCAAAGATGGCCCAGACATTTGATGCCCTCCACAAAATGGTATTGCCTTCGGCAAGGCACCTCGAAGCGAGAGAGAAATCGAATTTCCAATATTCAGGTGCCACAAAATAGCCTAAGAACCAGCAAGTTTGGGGCTTTTGGGGGGAGGGGGGGGGGGGCATGGCTCGGGCTACATGGGCCTAGCGGCCACTACGTGGGCCCCCGTGGGCGCTCAAGTACCCGTATTGTCACCAAATGATCACCCAAACCCACCCCACGGGCGACATATTGTCACCAAATGATCACCCAAACCCGCCCCATGGGCGACAAAATGGCTTCAGAAAAATTTTGAAATTTTGAAAAACTTTCAGGTGCCACTCAGTAGCCTGAACAACAGCAATTTTGGGGCTATCGGGGGGGCCAATCGTTTGTCGGACTCGGAGTGGGGCTGGGGTGGGGGGTTGGAGGGTGGGGGGCTGAAGGCGTATGCCGGTTGGTGCGTCCGGGTGCGCGTACGTGTGCGCCTTTTAAGGAGGGGACCCTCCACGTGTGGATGGGGGTGGGGGGGTTGCCCACCCGCTGGGCTGGGGGGTGAAGAGGGCGGGTTCCGAAAAATTGCGAGGCACGGGCCGCCAACCGGGCCACCTCACGCCCGGGACGATATCGTCGTCGCTGCATGAGCGTGGGGCATGCCGCTGCTCACGAGTGCTGCTTGGCGCCCCTCCCCCTTGGCGCCGGCAGTGCTCCACACACAGTCTTGGGTGGGCGGGTGGGGAGGGGGGGGGGTGGACCCTCCTCCTTCCATTTTGCACGTTCTAGAACAAGCCTGCCCCCCAGACCAAGCCCCTCGGTGAGCCCATACTGCAGGGCTACGCACGTCACGCTGGGACAAGAGCGGGAAAGCGTTCCCGCCGTATCGAACTGTACATCACCACAGGATCCCGTTTGCCACCGCCGGGGGGCGCGCGCGCGCGGGCTGCCATTTGGGGACGGCTTGCCGGGGCGGGTGAAGGGTGTGTTGCGGGGGGGGGGGGGGGGATTTGTTCCCGGCGAAAACGGAAACGGTTTTGCACAACGTGACGCGCGTGCATGTGGCCCAAATCTGTTCTGGCCAGTTGGCCAGCCATTTGGGCACCAGTGGGCTATATCCGGGGGAACACCCCGGCTTGACCCATTATTTCAAACCCACCGTTTTCCCCATTTTTTAGGCACGCCAAATGCCCCCAAAATCGGGCGAGCCATGCATCGTCTCTTCCACTTGTGAGAGGTCGTGATGTTGCGTCGCGTCAAAACACGCGGGCGTCGGTGGTGGGCCTAGGGCCTGGGCTGGTGGCTGTGCCGGTTGCCGCCTCGGTGGCGGGGCTGGTGGGTGCCGGGGCGGGGCTGGGCTTTGTGATGGCGCTGGGCTTTTTGGTAGGCCCCGGGGCTGGGGCCTTGAACGCCCGGAACGTGTTGAAGCACTTCTCGAAGTGGGCCATCTGCCCGGGCAACAGGCATGCGTGCAGGCACAGCCCCCCCTTCTGTGTGACCGGGACGACCAGGAAGATGCCCAGGGCCACGGCTTGGTAGGACCCGAGCCATTCGAATTGCCGGAGCTTGGCCCCAAAGTCACTCTGCGGAAGGCGAGAGGCGGGGGTGGGCACGGGAGGGTGGGTGCGGGGGCAGGCGGGCGAAAGGGAGGGAGGGGATTGGGGAGAGGGGGGGAGGGAGGGATTTGATTTGATTTGATTTGAGGGCCGATCTTGAGGCTCACAGGCCGCCCGGGGGGCGCTCGATGGCTGTCCCGACGACTCTGCATATCGGCCGGCCATGCATGCAGTGCACACCCGGCCGCGTCCGCGGGCCGGGGGGGGGCAGGCCTGTCGCCGTGCCGCGGGCTGGGTGAGGAGGGGGGAGGGGGGAGGGAGACACGCGCATCCTGCTGGGGGGTGGGGGGCAGGCAGGGGGGAGGGAGGGAGAGGGGGAGAGGGAGGGAGCGAGGGAGGGAGAGGGAGATGGATGGACGGATGGATGGATGGATGGATGGATGCGCTGCGCTTGTTTCGGTGCGCTATACCGTCTGCCCAGGGTCCTTTGGCTTTTTTGTAAGTTGTTACGGCTCACCTCATTGTAAGCCATGATTCCCACACAAGGCAACGCGCACTGGAGCAGGCACTAGGCGCTTTCATTCATTCATTCATTCATGCCTCTTTGTCCTGCCCCGGCTCATTGCTAGCGCTCGTGTGTTGAGGTTGTTGTCCTTACCACTGCCACCCTTTACCCTTGCCCTTCCCCTGGTTGCCCCATGTTGGAGGGCCCCACACTCTTGCTTGGGGATATTGCAGGTGCCGCTTCGCTCCTCCTTTGCCACCTGCAGGACAGTGGGGTTAGGTTAGTTGCACTCAGTCAATCGCCTGTTGCACTGCGTGGGCCCATTCTGACGCTTGGGCTCCCCCGGTTAGGCACAGGACTGTGTGAGGGAGGGAGGAGGTGGGGGGGGGGTACGAGGAGGAGGAGGAGGAGGAGGAGGAGGAGGAGGAGGAGGAGGAGGAGGAGGAGGAGAAAGAGGACGAGGAGGACGAGGAGGACTACGAGGAAGAGGAACCTGCGGAGGGCTTTGGTGCCGCATCGAGCCGGACACCGCTTCCCTTCGGGGTAGCTACTCCCGTCCCTGCCTGGGCCTTCATGGGAGTAAGTAGCCGATCTTCAAGCACCCGCCCCCCCCCCCAGCAGGTGGTCCAGGCCTGCAGCACCAGGCCTGACCATCGAGCTGTTCCCACGGGGGAGGGGGGCATCTGCACATCGGTGCAGGCCCTCTGGCAGGGCTCGGCGGGGGAGTTTGGGTGGGCGTAAAATGGGAGGGACCCATCCCCCCCACACACCGCAGGCCCACTGGTCCCGTGTCTCGTTGTGCTAGGACTCGGGCATGACAAAGGGCCCAAGAAGGCGGACGCAGCCGCAGCCATGTTGCGCCGGAGGAGCTTGAGCTTGTCAGCTGGAGGTTGGGTGGAGGTTGGCTGGAGGTTGGGTGGAGGTTGGCTGGAGGTTGGGTGGAGGTTGGCTGGAGGTTGGGTGGAGGTTGGCTGGAGGTTGGCTGGAGGTTGGGTGGGGGTTGGGTGGAGGTTGGGTGGAGGTTGGGTGGAGGTTGGCTGGAGGTTGGCTGGAGGTTGGGTGGAGGTTGGGTGGAGGTTGGGTGGAGGTTGGGTGGAGGTTGGGTGGAGGTTGGCTGGAGGTTGGGTTGAGGTTGGCTGGAGGTTGGGTGGAGGTTGGCTGGAGGTTGGGTGGAGGTTGGGTGGAGGTTGGGTGGAGGTTGGGTGGAGGTTGGGTGGAGGTTGGGTGGAGGTTGGGTGGAGGTTGGGTGGAGGTTGGGTGGAGGTTGGCTGGAGGTTGGCTGGAGGTTGGGTGGAGGTTGGGTGGAGGTTGGGTGGAGGTTGGGTGGGGGTTGGCTGGAAGTTGCGTGGAGGTCCCCCCACCCCCACTACCACCCCTTGGGGTATTTGGACATACGAAGGGGTAGCAAGGGCATACCATCAGAGCCTGCCCCGCCCCCATTAGTTCCCCCGGGTATGTGCCCTTCGGAGGACACCCTCCCGCCTCCCCCTGGGCCCCCATCGGGGCCGCACACACACCTCCATGAACCCGTCCGCACGGGCCCACGAGTTCCACTGCACCAGCGGCCGGTGGTCTGGAGGGTTGGCGGGCGGGTGCGCGCACACCACAGGGAACCGCGCCAGACCCTGTGAAGAAGAGGAGGGCGTGGGACACGCATGGGTCAGGCACAGAGGAGTGTGGATTTTCGATAGGGTTCTGCCAAGAGCGGTTGGAGGTCAACGGACAGTTGAAGGGTGACTGACAGCGGTTGGAAGATAAACTGACAGCGGTTGGAAGATAAACTGACAGCGGCTGGATGATAAACTGACGGCGGTTGGATGATAAACTGACAGCGGTTGGATGATAAACTGACAGCGGCTGGATGATAAACTGACGGCGGTTGGATGATAAACTGACGGCGGTTGGATGATAAACTGACAGCGGTTGGATGATAAACTGTCAGCGGTTGGATGATAAACTGACGGATAACCGATGGCGGTGGTGGATAACTGACGGCGATTGGAGGATAACTGAAGGCGGTTGGAAGATAACTGATGGCGGTTGGGAGATAACTGATGGCGGTTGGGTGATAACTGACAGCGGTTGGGAGATAACTGACGGCGGTTGGTGCATAACTGACGGCGGTGGGAGGATAACTGACGGCGGTTGGGAGATAACTGACGGCGGTTGGATGATAACTGACAGCGGTTGGATGATAAACTGACAGCGGTTGGAGGATAAATACAGCGGCTGGATGATAAACTGACGGCGGTAGGAAGATAAACTGACAGTGGTTGAAGGATGGCTGACGGCGGTTGGTGGATAACTGACGGCGGTTGGAGGATAACTGACAGCGGTTGGAGGATAACTGACGGCGGTTGGGAGATAACTGATGGTGGTTGGATGATAAACTGACAGCGGTTGGATGATAAACTGACAGCAGTTGGAGGATAAACTGACAGCGGTTGGAGGATAACTGAAAGCGGTTGGAGGATAAACTGACAGCGGTTGGAGGATAACTGACAACGGTTGGATGATAAACTGACAGCGGTTGGAGGATAACTGACAGCGGTTGGAGGATAACTGACGGCAGTTGGTGGATAACTGACGGCGGTTGGAGGATAACTGACAGCGGTTGGAGGATAACTTACGGCGGTTGGGAGATAACCGATGGCGGTTGGATGATAAACTGACAGCGGTTGGATGATAAACGACAGCGGTTGGAGGATAAACCGACAGTGGTTGGAGGATAACTGAAAGCGGTGGGAGGATAACTGACAGCGGTTGGAGGATAACTGACAGTGGTTGGAGGATAACTGACAGCGGTTGGAGGATAACTGACAGCGGTTGGAGGATAACTGACGGCGGTTGGTGGATAACTGACGGCGGTTGGAGGATAACTGACAGCGGTTGGAGGATAACTTACGGCGGTTGGGAGATAACCGATGGCGGTTGGATGATAAACTGACAGCGGTTGGATGATAAACGACAGCGGTTGGAGGATAAACCGACAGTGGTTGGAGGATAACTGAAAGCGGTGGGAGGATAAACTGACAGCGGTTGGAGGATAACTGACAGTGGTTGGAGGATAACTGACAGCGGTTGGAGGATAACTGACGGCAGTTGGTGGATAACTGACGGCGGTTGGAGGATAACTGACAGCGGTTGGAGGATAACTTACGGCGGTTGGGAGATAACCGATGGCGGTTGGATGATAAACTGACAGCGGTTGGATGATAAACGACAGCGGTTGGAGGATAAACCGACAGTGGTTGGAGGATAACTGAAAGCGGTGGGAGGATAAACTGACAGCGGTTGGAGGATAACTGACAGTGGTTGGAGGATAACTGACAGCGGTTGGAGGATAACTGACAGCGGTTGGAGGATAAGTGACAGCGGTTGGAGGATAACTGACAGCGGTTGGAGGATAACTGACAGCGGTTGGAGGATAACTTACGGCGGTTGGGAGATAACCGATGGCGGTTGGATGATAAACTGACAGCGGTTGGATGATAAACGACAGCGGTTGGAGGATAAACCGACAGTGGTTGGAGGATAACTGAAAGCGGTGGGAGGATAAGTGACAGCGGTTGGAGGATAACTGACAGTGGTTGGAGGATAACTGACAGCGGTTGGAGGATAACTGACAGCGGTTGGAGGATAAGTGACAGCGGTTGGAGGATAACTGACGGCGGTTGGAGGATAACTGACAGCGGTTGGAGGATAACTTACGGCGGTTGGGAGATAACCGATGGCGGTTGGATGATAAACTGACAGCGGTTGGATGATAAACGACAGCGGTTGGAGGATAAACCGACAGTGGTTGGAGGATAACTGAAAGCGGTGGGAGGATAAACTGACAGCGGTTGGAGGATAACTGACAGTGGTTGGAGGATAACTGACAGCGGTTGGAGGATAACTGACAGCGGTTGGAGGATAAGTGACGGCGGTTGGAGGATAACTGACAGCGGTTGGAGGATAACTGACAGCGGTTGGAGGATAACTTACGGCGGTTGGGAGATAACCGATGGCGGTTGGATGATAAACTGACAGCGGTTGGATGATAAACGACAGCGGTTGGAGGATAACTGACAGTGGTTGGAGGATAACTGACAGCGGTTGGAGGATAACTGACAGCGGTTGGAGGATAAGTGACAGCGGTTGGAGGATAAATGACAGCGGTTGGAGGATAACTGACGGCGGTTGGAGGATAAGTGACAGCGGTTGGAGGATAACTGACAGCGGTTGGAGGATAAGTGACAGCGGTTGGAGGATAACTGACAGGGCTTGGAGCGTAGCTGGCAGCAGTTGGAGGGGGACTGACAGCGGTTGCAACCCCTGCTATTTGATTGGGAAGGGTCTGGGGAATGAGCAAAAAAGAGACATCTGCAGGGAATAAGACCTACGGAGGAAATCATACACGTGGAAAGAACTCACAGATACGCTACATGGCAACGTTGCTCTGACAAGATACATTTTTGGTGCCACAAAATTATGTGAAAGAAGCATTTTCAGTTGGGGGGACGAGGGCACGGGGTGATGTCCGCCGAGCTCTCACGCTGCCACGCTTACCCCCGGGACCAACGACCGGGTCTCTCGAGGCGAGGCCCGGGCACGGGACGGCACCTGCGTGGCGGCGCGGCGGATGGCACAGGCCACCGGAGCGACGTCCTGCCGCGACAGCAGCGCGAAGTCGACGAGGATCTCAAGGGGCATGGCCGCGTTGCCGAGGTAATCTGCACAACGGACCGGACATGTGCGCGCGTGCCCACGTCCCGGAGAGCACCATGCTCTGCGCCGCACAACCCCCCCCCCCCCCATTACAAGGGGGGAGGCATCTGCCTTTTCAAGTCCTGGACGCTAGTGCAATTGAGTGGGGAGGGGGGGTCTGAAAAGGAGGGGGGGGTTGGCTGGGACCCCCCTCCTCCCAGGGTCCCCCTATGGCCCCCGCCGAAGGCGCGGCGAAAATTTTGAAGCGTAAATCCTCTTGGCACCGAAGGTGCCGAAGCAAAATTTTTGGCTGTCAGCCTCAAACATTGGAAGGGGACTTGACTTGTTGTCGGCCACGGATGTAGTCCTCCTCCCCTTCCAGGGGACCTATATTATAGGGGACCTATCAGACCGCACGGCCACGTGAGGGGGGGACTGACTAGGCATCGGTCGGACCCCGGGGGAACCCAGGGGGAACCTGTGAGGGGGACGGCCGCCCGTGAGGGGGGCCTTTCACCTGAGGAAACCTATGGCGGAGTTGGAACCCCCCCACCGTCGAGTGGCCGCCAAACAAAAAGGGTGACGTCATGAGGGGGGGAGGGGGGTCTTGGGGGGGGGGGTCTAGGAGGGGGGTACCCCCCCTCCTGCTACGGTGTACGGCCGTTCTAATACATCCCTGCGCCCCCACACACACACTTTGATAACCCCCCCCCCCCACACCAACACCGCGGGAGCGAAATTCAAGAAGAGGCCATTGAAGTTCAATCACTGAGCCATTGCGACGAAGTCGCAGGCGCTCGAAAACGATAGCTCGTACACATCGGCGGCGCTGGACGAAACGGGTTGCATGAACGGGGCGGAGGAGAAACGAGCGACAGCGCCCCTTCGCGCCTCACCATAGTGCTCTGTCCGTGCCCCGTGGGTGCTTCCATGAGAGGTCCACCCCTCATCTGACATCTTGCCAGCCGCCCTCTGCATCATGCCACAGTCTGTCGCTTACATTTACACTGCGTCGTTCTCTGGGGACACCACCTGCGGTGGAACAGTCTGGGGGTCGGACCAGCGACATCCCCGGACCCGGGGCCGCGCGTGCGGGGGGAGGGGGGCTGGATGGGGGTTTCAAGAGCGGCCGCGGCGGCGGTTACGGGCGGTTGGGGTGCGGTTGCAGCGGCCGTGCGGGCGGTTGCAAAACGGTCGTAGGGGGCAGTGGAGCGCGGGCTACAACACCCTTCAAGTGCAGGCCTGCTCGCCCCCCCCCCCGTCCCGAGCGCGACGGTGAGCTGCAGCTTATGCCACCTCCGGGGGCTCGAACCCATGACCTATTGGTCAGTGGTGTCATGCCTTGACCGCTGAGGCACGCAAACCTGCGCTAGGGGGAGCCCTGGACGACAGCATGGGGCCGGGGTACCTTTTGGCATGCCACGGCCACGGGCGTCCGCCATGCAGGCGAACCGCGCGGTGGCCCATCGGGGGTCGGGATTGCCGAACATGCCCAACACAACGCCGGCCATGGCCATCAGAATGTCGTTGGTAGTGACCTGCCGGTGGGAAACGGCAGCGCGCGCGACGTCGCACACAATCGCTGTGCAACACTGCGCGCAGTGGTCCGGGGAGGGGGGGGGGCAGGGATACAGCCTTCCGGGCGTACCCCGCCTGCCCCCCGGGTCCAGTGAACAATGAAAATCCTCAAAAAATACGGTCCGAACAGGAGTGTTCGTTGGACACGCCGTTCGGTACCGAATTAATTCGGTGCCTGAACCTGGTACCTAATGAGTTAGGTTGGTGGGCAATGCAAATGTGGGGACGAGGCGTTCTTCTGTCCACGGCGGCATTCAAGGGCTGTCGGTGCGGGGGCAAAAAAGACCTCAGTCAAACTGACACCAGTGAATGGTTGACGGTTATCCTCCATATACTCACATAGATTGATCGGCACAACTCCGATCGCCAGCACATCCGGTCGCTTGGACCACTTTCGGCAGCAGACCACACAGGTGGGCAGTCAAAATATAGCCTGTTGCCACCAGTGCCTGTGCCAGTGCCTGTACCACATAGAAGCAACCCCCCTGCCTTGAGTTGCACACCCATCGACTGCATTGCCACCGTCGGTTACCCCCCAAAAGAGGCACCGAGTCAAACTGACACAAGTGAATGGTTGACGGTTACCCTCCAACCACCGTCGGTTACCCCCGAAAAGAGGCGCCGGCCATAATCTGTCCCAAGCGGGTGAAAACATCTGGATCCTCACGGACTGCCCTTTCCTACGGTCCGAACGGAGTGTTTGTTGGACACGGGGCGGGCGGGGGTGGGGGGTAGTCCGCAATACGTGTACCACGTCAAACACACTATCCGCTCCCCGGCACTGCCCCGACGACGCACGCACAGACACAGGGCAGGGGCAATGTGGATTGTACATGACGCATGTCTTGTGTCGTGCCGCGACGGAGGAAAGGACGCCGGCAGTGCCATGGAAGCCAAATATTGCAGCAGCGCGAACAGAGCTGCGGAGTGAAGACGTACTGTGTGAGAGAACCGCCGTGATGTTGCGGGTGTAGTGGTACAAGGTCCACCCGTTCGCTTCGGTCCCCTTTTTGGAAATTTTTTGGAAATCTTTTGGACAATTTTTGGACTTTGTAGGAAATTTGTTGGCAACTTTTTGGAGATTGTCGTGTGTCTGTAGACTTGTGGGGCATCCATTCTCTGGGGCACGGAGCGGAGGTGTGGATTACATTGTGGTGGGCCCCGGCGTGGCCAGACTTTGTGGGCAACTCTGATGATACGCGCTTGGGAAGGTGGTTTGCGTCTCGCACACGACGGCAGAGGCATTGTCAAAGGTGCGAAGAACGACACAAGGCCTCCCTTCCACAACCCCCCCCCCCTTCCACTACCCCACCTCCCTTCTACCACCCAAGCACCCCTCGAGCACCCGATCTTCCTTCCACCGCCACACCGCCCTTCCAATACCTCACATCCCCTCTACCACCTCACTTCCCTTCTACCTCTATCACCCAATGTCCCTTCTCCCACCCGAGCTCACCGTTGGGCATGGGGCTGGGGCAGGCGGGCTTTCAAGGGGGGGGGGAGAGGGTCCATAGAGCCCCCTGGCTAGACCCCCCCCCAAAAGGGCTCAATAGATGGGACCCCAAAATCCTACCGAGACTGACCCCCGGGCCTCAGAGGTGACCCAGACCGAAAAATCGGCATAAAAAGAAAATGGGATTTTTGGAATCAGCGCGTCCAGGGGGTTCAGAAAAGTCATCATTTGCCATATCTTTGGTGGAAAAAAATTTTGACCATTTTTAATGCGCAAAAAAATTTCGGCGCCTTCAGCGCCAGAGTTCATAATAACTGATAAATGGTGCCTGTCAATGGAGCCCTTTTCCCAGACACCCCCCCCAAGTTGTGGGGGGCTCTATTGACCCCCCCCCCCCCCCGCCCAGTTGAAAGCCCTACTGCCCCTGTTACCGTGGATGCATGTCAGGCCCCAGGCCTATACTTCAGGAGGAGGGGGACCAAATGGGCCTTGGGCACAGGGAAAAGGCGCTGACTGGTGCTTGCCGTTTGGGGTCCGATTCGGGAGGTGACAAAACGGTTGCTGAACTTGTTGGAGCTGAAAGATCCTCGGTGCGGAAGGGGGGGGGAGGGGGGTAAATCGTTCACGCACAGGACTGGGGAGGAATCAAATGCCTTGGTCCCTGCCTTCTGCCCCACCGTTGGATGCTTTGCGCCACAGTGCCCTCCAAGCTGTCATACCTGCACGCTCCCGTCCAAAGAATTGATGTAGTTCTTGAAGGGGCGGAATTCTTCCGCATGGAAGAAGAAGCGCCGGACTACTCCATTCCGGCACTCTGCAAATGTGAGCAAGCAAAGCCCGGCCCTAGCCTGCCGGCAACGTCCCCGACAACGATTGGGGGCGGCGTGGCAGACAGCAACCCCCCGCTAAGGGGAGGGGACGCCCGTGCCTGGCGCTCGAAGAGCACCCACAACGCCAAGGGGTATAGGGGGCAGTGTGGCAGGGCAGCTTGCCCCCCATCGGGGGATGTGCGCCTGGGCCCGGCCCCAAGACAACACCGAGGGCACCGAGACCAAGAGGAGGGTCCGCAAGGCAGTAGCCCCTAGCCCCTGCCAGCTAGGAGGCATGCAGCCCGGGCCAGGAACCTCGTCTTACGAGTATACCACCATCGACGAGCAGGGTACAGGATGATCCTCCTTCCCCCCCCCCACACCGCGGCACGGTGGGACACAACACGGCACAGCACAGCGCGGCACAGCACAGCATGGCACAACACAACACAACACAATGTAACGCAGTGCACGCAGCACATCACCGCACAGCACGGCAAGGCACAGCACAGCGTAGCACAGCACAACACGGCCCGTGGACAACACCCCCAACGACAATCGGGGGCAGCGAGGCAGTGCAGCGATCCCCGCAAAAGGGGAGAGAGCACAAGGGCCCGCCCACCCCAAGAACATCTGCAACGCCAAGGAGGGCGGGGGGCAGTGAGGCAGGACGGCAAACCCCCCATTGGGGGACGAGCACCACGGCCCGGCCCCCCAACCACAAGCAAGGCGCCGAGACCAAGCGTCACCCCAATAGCCCCTTGATTGGTAACGGGGTAGGGGCAAGCTGCAGAGAGCTGCACAGAGAGCGCGGCGGTGGCGCCGCAGTTGCTACCAGCCATGGCTCTGCTGAACTGCTCCAAGGTGCAGCACCCTCATAGCCCCTCAATAGGTACCGGGGCAAGGGTAGGCGGCAGTGGGCAGTAGCAGCGCCACAGCAGCACCAGCAACAGCACTACTGCAGCAGTGGCCCGGAGCGCAGCGCCGTGGGCAGCGTAGCCCGTCCGGCCCAAAGTGCGACGGCGCGGAGGCTGAAGGGGGGGGCACGGTGCGAAGGCAGCGCCACCAACGCGCCGCAGCCAGGGCAGGCGCACGAGCCCCCCTAGCCGCATAGGCCCCGCAGCCGCCACAAAATGGCAGAGCAGTGAGGACCAGCGGACACACACAACACACAGCGTGTGCGCAACATGCGCAACCCTCCTGTTTACCTGTACCCATGGGTAGACATCCCGGCCTTTGCCTTTTGGTAACAGCGCCGTCGGCACACCACACCACACCACACCACGCTGCGCCACGCCACGCCATCACAACACCGTCCATTCGAGCGGCGCATATGGGGCTAGTGGGACCACTCGACATGGATCTGGACCTATATCCTATCTTATGTGGCTGCACTACATTTCGTACGTAATTAAATTACGTACACAATTATTACGGTCCCTATGCCTACTGTAGCTTGGACAAGGGCGTGGCTTATACAAAGGGGGGGGGGAGGTACACAGGTTACAGCAGACACGTCTCTGGGGGGGAGGCTTCGGTAGACTTACCCTGTTTTCCGCAGCCACCACCCCCCAAGAGCCACTAGAATGCAACTACTCAACGGCACATATTTTCAACGAGGATTCCGAAGGAGGAGAATCGGTGCGCGAAAAACGCACTGCAAAGCCGCACTGTCAGAGCGAAAAATATCTGCGTTTCGGCCTGTTGTCTGCACACAGCATAGCATCAAGAAAATGTGCGTGCTTCAGGGGGGTATTAATCTGCTCAGCAAAGGTCGAGGTGGGGCCTTTGGTAGACTTACCCTGTTTCACACAGCCACCTCCCAAGAGCTGCTGGATTGCAACCCCTCATTGGCAAATAAGTTCAAAGAGGAGCAGGAAGGAGGGACGATGCGAAGTGGTGTGAGAGAAGGAAACACAGAGGGACAACCGACTACATTTCTGCTTTTCGGAGCAATGTCTGTGTGTGGGGGAGGGGGGGGAGACCTAATAAGGTGAGCTAAGCGCGTGAGTGTGTCTGTGGGGGGGGGGGGGGGCTTGCCTCATCTGCGAAGCATACCAGGATTAGGATGGTGGATGGCGGGCACCGCAGTGGTGGGGTATGAAAACGTTGCGGGCATAGACATCTCAGCGTCGTCCCGGAGGACCTCGCCATTCATTTGTTTGTGAGCAGCGGACCAGGCCTGCACGAACATCATCAGGCTGGTGGCATCACCCAGCATGTGATCGAAAGTCACAAGGATGGTGCAGCCGTGGGCGGCACGGGCCGTGTGCAGCAGGAGCACCTGCATCATGAGGATGGTGAGGGGGGGCTGCAGCAGGTTTGGTATTAATACGCGCAGCCCCGACCTTGCAATGATCGTCGAACAAGCAGGGGTCGTTGGGATTCACAACGGCGTGGCATCAGGTGGCGTGGCATGGCGTCTTGTGGCTTGGCGTGGCGTGGCGTGCATTGTGGTGTGGTGTACTCTAGTATGGTGTAGTGTGGTGTTGTGTTATGATATGCCCTGTTATACCCTGTTATGTTATGTTATGTTATGTTATGTTATGTTATGTCATGTTATGTTATGTTATGTTATGTGATTCTTTCTATGTTATGTTATGTTATGCTATGTTATGTTATGTTATGTTATGTTATGTTATGTTATGTTATGTTATGTTATGTTATGTTATGTTATGTTATGTTATGTTATGTTATGTTATGTTATGTTATGTTATGTTATGTTATGTTATGTTATGTTATGTTATGTTATGTTATGTTATGTTATGTTATGTTATGTTATGTTATGTTATGTTATGTGGTGTGCTGTGGTGTGGTATGGTGTGGTGTGGTGTGGTGAGGTGTAGAGGGGTGGGGGGGGAGGGGCAGAACAAAATTGATGAGCTGGTCAATTTTTGAATTTTTTCCACTCGAAAGTTCGAGGTGCAACAATTTTACCAACACACTAAATGGGGGAACACCGACCTTCCTGTGATGCACAAGGGGTATTGGAGGTGTACATTGGTGAAAGTGGACATGGGGTGCCATTAGAAAGCACTCATCGCATGGGAAATTCCCTGCATGTTGCCTTTTCAAGGGTGTGGTGCGACATTTTAAGCCCACATTGGTGTTCTCCAGCATGGGTACTGTCAATTCCTGGTGGCATCTGGGTGGTTACTGTTCATTTTTGGTGGCATTTGGATGGTTGCTGTTCATTCTTGGTGGCATCTCGATGGTTGCTGTCATTTCGTGGTGGCATCTGGTGGCCCCTGTTTGTGTTGCTCCAACTTGTGCATGGGTAGGCTCTTGCTGTTAACCACCCGTATTTGCACCTTGAATGCTTTGCTTCGTCAAATGGCTCCAGTTGTCAGCCCATAGAGAAGTGACAAGAGGGAACCAAAAAACAAGGCTGACATGGGAAATGAACAATGAAAAGAACAATGAGACACGAAGGCTAGTGCATGCAGTGCAATGCAGTGTAGTGTTGGACAGCCTTCATGAGATATGTGTGCAAATCATGACCAAGGTGATTATCCTTCTCACTCATGAAATATGCGTGTACAGGATGATCTACATCAATAGTTTCTTTGAACCTTGTTATTCTTTCCACTTCACTTCTCAAAAGCATGACACATGGCAATTGTTGCTTACGCACTGCTCTGGGGGATCTTTGGGGGAGAACACCTGGGTCATATCTAATTCCTACCACTGTTATCATTTCGTCCACATCCTGGTACAAAGCATGAGGTACCAAATGATCGTCGAGTCCAAGTACTTCTGCCTCCTGTATAGAGTCTTGTGTGTCTTCTGTCCCCCATTGTGGTGTGGTGAGGTGTGGTGTGCTGTGGTGTGGTGCGGCATGGTGTGCACTCTGTAACACCATGCTGCACTGCACCACACCACAGCACACCACACCACACCACACCACAACATCACACATTGTCCTGCGGTCCTGTGTTGTCTTGTCGCTCTGCTGTGCCAATTAGGTGCCAGGTAAACAGAGGCTGATGGGCCCGGGGAGAACTGGCGACTCCAATACCTGCAGCAGCCTTTCCCCCGGGATGTTATTGACACGGAGCGGGAACATGTCCAGCACTTGCTGCCACATGACACGGCATGACAAGCCCTCCGTCGTCACCAGCACTCTCCTCACACCGACGTCATGGGCCGGGGTCTGCACGAAGTGCTGGCCATTCACAACCGCCAACCTGCCCATAGTGGAGGGGAACTTGTAACAGGCCTGCAGGAGGCTGCGAGACAGCGCCGCCTCGTCGAAATACTTGCTGAGGCGCAGGCCCACTGTGATGGGGGCGAACGCAGTCAGCGCTTGCGAATCGCGATGCGTCACGGGCATGAACTGCGGGGCGGGTCTGCTGTACAGTGGCACCACTCGCGACTTCGTGTGGGTGTTGGGCTTCGTGCTGGCGCTGGCCTTGGGGGTGGTCTTTGTGTTGCTGTTGCTCTTTGCGGAAGCAACCGGTCTGCGGGTGGCGGTGGCCGTCGCGTTGGGGCTGGCCTTTGCGTTGGTGTGGGGCTTTGCGGCCGCGCTGGGCTTCGCGCTGGTGGTGGGTGCTGTCTTGGGCTTTGCGTTGGTCGGGGCGGCTGGAGCCGGGCTTGCGCATGGCCGGGGGCTGGGTGGGACGCTGGATGTCCTTGTCTTGGGCTTTGCGCTGCTGGTGGGCGTTGTCTCGGGCCTCGAATTGGTATCGAGTGCTGGGGCCACATCAGCACGTGGCCTGGGGCTTGGGAGGCTGGACGTCCTTTTCCTGGGCTGTGCGGTGAGGTCGGGTGCGCGGCTCGCCGGAGCTACACCAGCACCATACATTGGAGTGACCACGAGATTGGACGGCCCGAATGTGGCACTGGCCGGTAGAGTGGACAGCTGAAAACCGGCGGAAGGACTGAGCACTGTCCCCCACATGGGGACGGGCGGTGGGGGGGACGGACTGGCACCGAGGGACCTAGGACTTAATTGGGGGCTGTTGTTGTATGCAAAGCGCTGCAGATTCACAGGCGGCACAAAGGGGATGGGCGTCATGAAGCTGGCCATCGATGGAAGGGGGAACAAACAACCACCACCGAGTAACTGTACAAAGGGGGACATTGGGATGGGACGTGGGCCGCACCCGAGATCCTGATTGGAAGGCCTATAACGGGGAGACAATGAGTGAGGTGGACAGCCACCACTACCGCCACCGCCAAACTGTTGATGCGGCGACCTCCCGCTGTCGCCACAATCACCAACCCGACCCCAAAGGAATTGTCAAACAGGACCGGGTTCGCCGAGACCCAAAGCAAATTGAACGCGGCAAGTCTCGCTTTGCAAAGCGTCGATCATCATCGCCCACACTGACGATCAACACTCACCGCACACTCATGCCCTAAGCTTACCCAATGGTACCCACGCGGTCCATAGTGTAAGGTGGCGCACTTTGGCTACATGCCTCGTAGTTGCAAACCACACCATGCGACAAAGCGGTGTGTTGCACTTCGCCACTACTACCCTCAATAGACACCTCTTTAGCTTGGGTTCCTTTTACTAACACGATGTGTTGTTCGAGCCTGCTACATTGCTGCTAGCTATCGCCGGCAAATCATGAAGCGCACATGCTCTAGCGAAATGTCGTACGTGCGATTTTGTCTGATTTTGTGCGATACGATTTTGTGCCCAATTCTGTTTCTCTATTTACTTCTGCATCAAGCACATTTTGCGGTCTTTTAGGTCGTGGGTGTAACAAAGGCCATGAGTGAGGTGTCATCCGGACCATTTGGTGGGGAGGGGGGGGTGTTCCACAACCCCGATCCGCGACGGATTGCATCCCTAATGAGGCTTTCAATTTGTGGAAAAAAACTGTAGGCTGTTTTGTACACAAACATTTGGGTCTAAGAGCAACCCAATAAGTGTCCGTGAAAAGGGTGGTAAGTGCGAGACACCGGTGAGACTCTGTCCACAAGCAGACAAGGGGTGAAAAGCTGTTAAAACGGGCAAAAGAATTGACCGATTGACCGCAATCATCACAAAAAATACCACCACATCACCAAAGATTCACCACCAAGTTAAAGGAACTGGGATCTGCACGCCTGCCATGGACATCGAGGTGGAAACCCCCCCCCCCCCTCCTTCCTCCCGAAATGGATCAAACCTCAAAAAAACCTCAAAAAAGCCGCGGCGGGCCACGCCCCAACCTCACCAAGTCTTACTCCAACCTTCCAATGTAGAGCCACAATGGGCATGCACATACAAGAGGTGGGCACATAACAAAGCAGATTGAGATGGCATTGGGCGCATCACTCAAAATTAGTGCCAAAGTAAAGTGCAAAAATGCAGTGGGAAGTGCAAAAGACAACAAACAAGGATTGAGCAAATTGTTGATTGGCGACAGAATTCTTCATGCACAAGAATGTTCTTCATTTGCAACCAAGTAACAAAATCAAGTACGTGAGAAAGTTGTTGTGAGACAACAAAAGTTCCTGATGTCGCTTGGGGCACAAAGTTGCAAAGCAAACAACTTCAAAACAAACAAAGTCACAACAAAGTTGTTGACCCACAATTTGCAAGAAACTCGATTCTTGATCCCACAAAGATGCGACAAAGAGCAAAGCAGTTCATCCGAAGAAAAAAGGAGACAAAGCCAATGTTGTTGACATAATTGTAACTATGTACACCACCAATTAGCAAACATAGAGTAGACATAGATCAACACATTGAAAATGGATCGCCATGGATCGGGGTTGTGGAACCCCCCCCCCCCCCCCCACACCAAATGGTCCAGATCATGGATCCGGGTCGGTTGAAATAAAACCCCCCACCCCCCCCACCTTCCTACTCCCCATGGGCAAGCCATTGGATTTCAAGTGTTTTTGAACTCTTTTTTGTTTGGATTTCTTAATTTTCTTTGATACCTTGGGCTGTATAATCCTTTATCTACCAGCCCTTGTGCAGCCAAAAAACGGAGCCAGAAATTTGCATTTTTGGCTGCATATGTGCAGCCTATGCGCAGCCAATTAGTCAATTCTTGGCAGCGAATCTTGTAGCCCGTTGGCTACATCATGCATCCAATCGGCTGCACAATGCATTTGTGCAGCCGTGTGCATTTCTTGCAGCTTTAGCTATTAGCTACAAATTGGCTACATGTAGCCATCATGGCTGCACACCCGCAGCCAAATTTTTGGCCACCGGTTGCACTTGGCTGCATTGGTGGTATCGGGAGCTGCAAACACAGGCAAAACCTTTCCGCAACCGGACTGGAAAGTAGATAAAGGAATAAGTCAAACCCCTCAACAGTCCAGCAACTTCTCATACGCTTTGTGATGGAGTATCGCATTGAGAGAAGAACCCTTTCAACATGGTGAGAGCAAAAAACTCCACTGCTTCTGCAAGACACCTTGAAGAGGGGAGCTTTTAGGGACATGGACCATTGTGGGGGCTCTAGTTGTAGGCCTCACTTTTGACCAAAATCAAAAAAACCAATTTTACTACCAAAATCGACATTGCTTGAAAGGTAAAGAACAAGCTTGAGGTTGTGTGGAAGGCCCTTGGGAAGCCACCACCAATGCGGTGGCCAAATGAGGTGACAATGAAGGCGTACGATAGGCGTACAATGATCACAACAACAATGGAATTTGTGATACTTGAGCTGTTTAGGGTGAAAGACTGAATTACTAGGTTGCGCAGATCTCAATTCATGCCAAGAGATTGAGAAGTGAAAAGCATAAGCGAACCGCTTGGTGTTTTTATACTCCCTTAGTGTGGTAGGTAGTCCACGGATCACTGATCCGTGGGGGTCCAAAAACCCCCCCCTCCCCCCACCAAATGATCTGCGGATCACGGATCACCTACCCCATAAATCCCCCCCCCCCCCACTGCCTAGCAAAATGATCCACGATTTCCCGGACCATCGATGCAGACACGTGATGATCCAACGGGTAGGAATAGTAACACATAGTGCAAGTACAAAGCACCATATTGATCCACCAATTTGTGTAAAAAAATGATCCAAAAATGTAAGTTCCAAAAAAGAAATGACACAAAATTGGTGGATCATTTTTTTTTGGAACTTGCATTTTTGGATCATATTTTTTCCACACAAATTGGTGGATCACTTCTTTGATGGAACTTGCATTTTTGGATCATACTTTTTCGACACAAATTGGTGGATCATTTCTTTTTTGGAACTTGCATTTTTGGATCATTTTTGTCTCACTAAGTTCCAAAAAAGAAATGATCCACCCATTTGTGTGGAAAAAATGTGATCCAAAAATGTAAGTTCCAAAAAAGAAATGATCCGCCAATTCATGTTCACAAAAATGATCCAAAAATGTAACTTCCAAACATAAGTGTGACATAGTGCAAGTGCAAAGCAACAGATTGAACCAACAATGTGTGTTATAAATGATCCAAAAATGTAAATTCACTTGTTCCAACAATTTGGCTTCCAAAATTCACTTGTTCCAACAATTTGCCTTCCAAAAAATGATGCACAAGTCCACAAGACCATTGGCACACAGTTGAAAGTAGAGTGAGCAAAATGGTCGAAAATGGTCCAAGAATGATCCAAAAGTGATCCACGGATCACCTACCCCATAACCCCCCCCCCTCCCCACTGCCTAGTGTTTGGATCAAAAATGATCCGGATCACCCACCCCATAAACCCCTCCCCCCTCCCCTGCCTGCCGCACTTAGGCTCCATCAAGGCCCACTCAAGGTGGGCCATCGGATGTCATGTACCGTTAAGGCTGGTCATCCCCATCTTTCATCGCTTGTACTATCCCTATCGTTTGGGTTGGTTGAGGCGGCGCCGCGCTTCGGAATTTGGACTTTTGAGGGGGTTTTCGGCAGTCTAACCATCCATGATGACCTAATGCCAAGGTGGGGACCATGGGAATCCCACCAAGGTCGCTAAACTCATTTTCGAATATGGAAACACCAAAAAATCAGCTAAAATCGTACACGGCACCAGTGGGTCAAAATCTTTCTTTTTTGCATAATTGGACCACCCGTCAACAGGCACACATTGGACCTGCAGATGCAATTTCACGTCACGACACAGACCGACAAGCATGTGATCGGAACCATTTGAAATTCCTTACTCTAGTGTGCCAAATAGAAGTCCCTGGTCTCTTATTAATTTTTGGGGTCTTAACCGGTTGCGAGCGTGAAGTGCCCGTGCAAGGCCTCCCAAACACCACCCGGTCTCTTATTAGTCACAGGTCTTCTATTCGGCACACTAGAGCAATTTGACCTGTCATCTACAGTAACTTACCCAAGTCCAGGGCCAGGATTTTCGGGAAATCGCGTATAGGATTAGGAACTGCGCAGCTAGGCCTACGTTTCGCAAGCGCAGTCTGGAGCCCCACTTTTCACTTTTCAGTACAAATGTTGTCGAAAATCGGTGCACCGCCAGGTTCCATGAATTTTTCATAAACAAATTTCTAAGTTAATGTACTGACAAGGGAATGGCAATCGTTCTGACTCACCCTCTGTTCCCAATCTTGTTGAGGCGCTTGCGCATTGCTTTTGCGTCATGGCGGTGGGAGAAGTACTATTGCGGTAGACCATTGGATCCTACCTCTTCTTCTCATTTGTCGGCTTAAACACAACGCCATGCACCTCTGTGTTTAAGAAGAGTTTCTTTGGCACCTTGTGAGATCAATGGAAATTGATGGGTCCCACTATTGCACCCTGGCGTGTCACTGCTACGGCTACCCCGCACCACATGTCACATATGGCCATCTGATCTGTTGAGGATGACGAGTCTTGCTTGCGGTGAATGTGTTCAACTTGAAACTACATGAAGGCATCATCCATCGTGCAACGCCATATGAACCCGCATGCACATTACATGACACGCATACGGACTTAGGCAGCAACACTGAAAAGCTATTAGCTCCATGCTACTCTTATGCGGCTTTGGTGTGATGTTTCCTTGATAAGCCTTGCTGCTCCGCTTTGCATTACAACTTCCCATCCCAACCACACACCCACATGTGGTACCACATTGATGTTATAGTTGAGACTGCATGCTCGAAACCACTGCCACACCGGTGGCTTTCCAATGGGCCAATGCACTCAATATTGTCCTACAATTCCATTGCAAATGTGTTATGGCTACTATGCTTTGATGTCTCACTACTTTTGCCATTGATGAGAGCATACACATGTACTCTTGCAACATCGGCTGTCAGCTATGCAAATGCTAATCTTGCGTCCACTGAACATTTGCGGCAGTGAGGAACCCGATGCCTAGGAGCACGTCCACAGTGGTGCATAAGAAAGCAAGCCAAAGCTGAATTCACAAAGAAATGTGCGGTGACACGGCTTGCGCCCAAAACACAAAGTCTGGGAGTTCAAGAGTACAAATGGTGTAATAAACGTTCTTTCTAAGGATCATAAGTGCACCGCCTATGCCACACCACACCATTAGGTGCACCTTGAATTTTTACTTAGGATGAACACAACGTGCATTGTTCATTTTGTTTTTGTTTTTTGGTGCATGCCACATCATGCTGCGTTGATGCCATATTAGCATTTGCGCGATTAGTCCGATATGCTCATTTTCAGAATTTGCCCAATGTGACACGGACAAATATGATGTAAACACTCAAATGTGTGCCATGGAAACATTTGTACGATCATACGTGCAGTTCTAGCATGGCATGAGTATATTTCATGCATGCAAAAGTGCAACCAGCAGGGGGGGGGGTTATGGGGTAGGTGATCCGGATCATTTTTGATCCGAACATGAGGCAATGGGGAGGGGGGGTGGGTTTCGAGGGTGATGATCCAAAAGTGATCCATGGATCATTCTTGTTGATCAATTTTTCGTGTCTATACCTCAAACCATTTTCTCTATTCATTTTTTTTGGAAGTTGGATTGTTGGACCAATTGTGTGTGCCTCGGTGTGCCTTTCTCTATTCTTTTTTTTTTCAATTCGTCACGAAGAAAAATGATCCAACACCTGGTATAACTAACACCTAGTGCAAGTACCAAGCAACATATTGATCCATCAATGTGTGTTAAAAAATTTCTTTGCTTTGTGTTCGCATGATTCCATGTGTGTACTCATTGCAACCCTGGGTTCTTGGGCCCCCAGGAGTCAACCCCGAGGGCTGTTCACGTGTCCGCATGGATGGTCCGGAAAATCGCGGATCATTTTGCTGGGTAGGGGGGGGGGTATGGGGTAGGTGATCCGTGACTTGTGGATCATTCTAGGGGGGGCGGGGAGGGGGCGGTTTGCACCCCCACGGATTAGTGATCCGCGGACTACCTATTGCACATAGATTGATTTCTGTGCATGCATGTGTCATTGTTCGGCATAGGACTAGGTTTATGGCATCAGTGTATTTCATGTTTGATTCGTACTGTAACAGAAGGGATTATCCACGGGAGAGCACCCATTATTCCATCGCGTTTGTTCGAATGGTTCAGAGTGTAAATTCTCTTCTACAACTCTCCTTACTCATAGGGCACCCCATGTCCACACACCGAACCTCGTCCGATGCCTAATAATGACACATGCATGCACACAAATCAATCCGTTGCGAAGTAAAATTCGGTACGAGGAAAAAACTTTCCTTGGAGGAGTTATTGTACGCTCTTGTGCTCCGCGGACGGAAGGTAAGAAAGAGGAACAAAGGCGGTGTGAGAGAACGGAGAGAGTGCGTATTTCTCAATTTTTGTTTCATTCGGTTTACGTGGTACGACTACGGAGAATTGGGGTTAGTTGGGGGTCAACCGGCGGTGGTTAGGGCTTGTGCCCGTGAGTAGTTACGGATCGGCCGGTCGGCCTCCCCTTGAGATGCAAAAGGAAATGCTGCGCACCGTTGCCATATTAGGATTTTTACCTCAAGTTGTGGCACATTACTTGATAGCGGAGCGACCCCGCAAGGCACAAAGTGCCGCATCGAATTCGGAACGGACCCCACTGCACCGGGTAGCTAGCTCATCATGGATGGCTTCCGCTACGTGAAGACCTTCGACCGCAAAACGCCGGACTCCACGTTCCTGGACGACAAATGGTTCGCGGCCGCTCGGGGCGTTGTCCGTGACCTTGTCTCTTGCCGCACGCTCTGCCTAGACGGCGCGCACCCGTACGGAACGGGGCGGTGCACCGCGTTCGTGTTCGTGGACGCCGGTTGCAAGAACTGGCCGGCCAAGTGCTTCTTGTACGATGAGGACAACCACGGCAACGCCCCCAACATGGCGATCGAGCCCAAGCTCGGGGGCCCGCGTGCGTGTGGGTGCGGCCTGGGCGACGGGTGCGACACGTTTGCGCGCGTGTCCTTTGCCCCCGACGGTCTATCGGTGGCGGTGTTGGTGGTTGGCGTGACGCAGCTCGTACTCGTGTGTGTGCTGCTGGTGTTGGCTTTGCGGCGTCAGGGCCTCTTGGGAGGGAGCGCGCAGTCGCCCAATGGTCCACTACCGTGAGCGTGCCGCCGGAGGAGCGGCGTTGGGTGCGGCGCCGAGACTCGAGTGAGATGGAGTGCCATTTGGCCGTTGACTTTGGAGAGGGTGGGTGTGGGTTGTCATAGAGCCACATGGCGCGGTTTGGTTGTGCTCTATTGGTGTGTGCGCCTCAAGCATACCGGCTGCACACTGCTAGCTCGATCCTCTTGGACCGTGTGATGCCACAATTTGTGTCATGAACCCGGGAATGAGTACATGAGCGTTGTGGAGACATGATTCGGTGGGGTTAAGGTTGTAAAGGGCGGGATGGCGATTCACTAGCGTCATCGGTGACGGCTTGATTGGCGGTCTCGTGACGTGTAAGGTCCGACGTTGGGGGAGCGGGGATGGCATTAAGGACATGTCCATCAATATGATCCTCCTCCACGCCCTCCATGGTCTTGAATTCGGATGGGAGGCACATGTGACCACCTCATACTTCCCCATCAATCCCCATCAATCCCCATAATTCCCTCATAATGCTACATAACGACCCATAATTCTGGGTTTTTGGAACTTGGCGTTGGCCTTGGAGAGCCTCGCCGAGGCTTGCACATACAAGTTACCAGACATCGGTAGTGGCTGAAGTTTCTGTAGCGATCCATTTGTTGGCGAATGAGTGTTGGGTTGTTTCCAGGTTTCGGTTCCAGGTTTGGCCGTCAGGACATTTTCCTCTCGCATGGGTTTTGTGCGTGGTACCAATTGGGGAGAGACAAGGGCAAAACTCCTGTGTCCCCCAACCAATGCCAAATGCCATCTCAACTGCCCGCATGTACCGTGAAGGCCCCGTTTGTCTGCACCACCACTGCCTGCCAGTGTTGGTGCTGAACTGCAAAAAAGGCTCGGGTCGATAGATTGCCAAGTGAAAGACGGGGACTGAGGGGAGCAGCACGTTTTCACTTCGTAGTCCCATGGGGCCCATGGACCCTATTGTTGACCCAAGCAATGTTTGGTTGTGGTGGCATTGAATCATGCCCCCGAACACCCTGCCATCACAAATACTGCCATGCACTTAGTTTGTTGTTTCTGACACGATCCTGCGTCTTTTGCCATTTCTCATGTCTCCATCTACCCTGTTGCCCCAACAGCTTGGGGCAAGCCTCTCCCCGTCTTCCGGTCGACGACCGCCAACAAAAACGTGGGGTATTTCCATGTGGGGATCGGCTTGGGCATTGGACGAGCTTAAGGTGGGACTAACCTCGGATTCGGCTTACGATTGTCTCTAGCAGCCAGATGAAGCAACAGAACCAAACAACGGCAGTGTACCAAGAACTGGCTCACAATAGAGAAATCCTACGCTGTGCGCTACACAGGAGACCCCAGCCACAAAACAGTGGTATGCAGACGGGTCAAAACGGCATGGTAGATGCGGTGGAGGAGCCACCAACGGTAAGGTTTGGGCTGTCTTCTGGATCACAAGCCTGCACTAGCCCACAACAAGTTTACCACACAAACCATGGCCTGTGCAATTGTGTCTATTATAGCAAGCTAGAATGATGACATTGTGCTGGATAACTAGGGAGTGGTTAAGGCAACCCCCACCTCACGACAAGGCTGTTACCAAGACTTCCGCGACGTTGGCAACAAGCCTAACCCCCCCCCCCCCTGCTCTTGCGCAAGCACAGGCTTGTCCAAGCACGGAGTGGGCGTTGAACCGCTGTTTTCAGGATTTTTGTCAGAATTTCCGACAAGGCAGTGGAGCCGCCTCCCATCACTTGTCCTTCCTTGTTCTTAGCCCTTTTCAGGATTTTTTTGGGACCGCTGTTCTTTCTGGTCCTGAATGTGGCATTGAGCATTTGTGTCGCACTTGTAGAGGGAAGGGGGGGCTCATTCATGTCTGTGATTGTGCATTCTCTTCATAACAACATTGTGCCACATTGCAAGCCCATGCTGTTTGTTTTAATGATTTTCAGCCATGGCTAACATTGCTATTCTCGGCATGCCTGTCATGTGCTGTACTTTGCTGTCGTGTGTGTCGCACGCAAGCACGGGCTTGTCCAAGCACGGGGTGGGTGCAGGGTCGCTGGGTCGGAGCATGGACCAAAGTGACGCCACAGCCTCAGTCACGCTGTCCGACACTGTAAGTAGTATTGGAGATGACAGGACAGCTCTTCATTTAGCACAGATGTGAGTGAAACGACCAGGAAGAGGGCGTGTGTCAGGGCTGGGGATGCTGATCCACTCTTACCATTGACCTACAATGACCGTCAGTCCTGAGGGGCGGTTTATGGAAGAACAAGGAAGGACAAGTGATGGGAGGCGGCTCCACTGCCTTGTCGGACATTGTCACAATTGAACATTGTTTGATGAGGCTGAGATTCCCGGGGTGACGACCAATGCATCATTGAAGCTAAGCACCGAGTGGGCGTTGAATCGCTGTTGGGCCTGGAATTTTGGGATCGCAGCCGTGCTTGTGCAAGGGGTGGGCGGGGTACGTGTCATCTGTACACCATGGCATAGGGAAGAACGACACACCAACACATAATACGCATGCCAGGGGAACAACATCTCAAACAACCTCGCCAATGGGCAACAGGTTACCAGTCAACAGATTACCCACCCAACCCCACAACATGGTCATCCTTGGACAAATCATGCCCACCCTCGTGAAAAATTGGATCATGCAGCTCCGCCGGCAAAAAGTGCATGGCATACACTAGGTGAGTATGGTGCCTCTAAAGCATTTGCGGAGGATTGCATGGCTCCCCCAGCAATGGGGGCAAGTCAGGTGGTGGGGCTGCAAAGCACCATGCACACTTTTTTGTATTGGGAGGCAAGTTGGGTATCGACTTTATGGTCCATGGGACCATGTGCCTCCACATGTTTGGGTGACCGTTGACTGCCACACTAGATGATCCTGAGGAAGAAAAAGATGTTTATGCTTTAATTTGTGTTCTCACAACTGCACTGTAGTCTGAGCAGATGGTAATGAGATCATGGCCCTGTATTAGTATGGTTCACTTGATCCAAATTTTTTCAGTTTCAGCAACGTCCCGTGCAGTGCTATAACAGAACTGTTAGCGCATATTCCCCTCCAGCTGTTAGGTTTTGGTGCTGCATGTTCTCTACTTCCAGGCCCATGAGTTCCTGAACCAC
Organism: Eutreptiella sp. 'Long Island Sound 2002'; assembly: GCA_964036045.1. Lineage (NCBI taxonomy): Eukaryota > Euglenozoa > Euglenophyceae > Eutreptiales > Eutreptiaceae > Eutreptiella > Eutreptiella sp. 'Long Island Sound 2002'. The sequence goes on along the minus strand of OZ038400.1, from coordinate 6,990,908 downwards.
ACACAGAACGGACCCATGAGTTGCATAGACATGCACAGACCATCAAATTACCCCCCCTCCCCTTGTCCAAACACGGGCTTGTCCAAACACAGCGACCCCATGTTTCCGCACTTTTGGGGGCTATTTTTTGAACCATCGTTTGTGCGGCTCCAATCTAACAGAGAAAGGTTTGGAGCTTTGTGCGGGCTGCAGGAAGGGTCAATGTGGGTGTCAAAGTGTTGGTGTAGCTGTAATCCCACATGCTCTTGGGTTCTGCAGTGAAGATCGCGCGCTCACAACTTGACCAGGGGGGGCTTGAAGAGCAAAACCACAAGTACCACCGGTATTCATGACCTCCAGCCGTTGGCGGTTGTTGTAGAGCAACAGACACTGGTGTGGCGAGCCTTCTGCTTGGCTTGCTTGCACGACGCTCGCAAGCGGAGGAGGGCTATAAGGGCCTCCAGGTAGCAGAGGGTACCCCCCACACCACCCCCTGTCCAAACACGGGCCAGGTTCTGGTTCACGGGGCAAAAAACACGGGGCCGCCATGTTTGGACAAGCCTGTATTACCGTGCGGCACGTGACACGGAACACATGTTGCAGACATAAGCCAACCCTTGTTCATGACTACAAAAGGATGCCCAACACTGGGGGAGCACCTGACACGGCGCGCGCGGGCGGAGAATAGGCGGTCTGACCCAACCGAGCACCCACAGTTACTACTTCGGCAACCCTCGTTTAGGGGAATTGCCGTTGGGGACCCGGAGACGGCAGGGGTTTAGGTAGCCATTTTTCCCACTTGTAGGCCCCCTCAGACGGTGATGGTCACATAGTGCAATCTTGTGTATGCCCTGCATTGGGCGTTGGGGACCCCCGAGACGGCAGGGCTTATCGGTGCTGGGGGGCAGAACGTGGCAGAACACAACATAAACACACCTCTTGCTACCATTCTGTCTTGCATTGATAGGATTGGCTTGATCCAAGAACAGAACTTGGCAGGCACAGTAATCACAGTAAATGAGTAATTATTGGTGGCCACTGGTTTTCTCCGCTCGGTGCACATACACACACCAACATGTGATGCACCCACAGGCCTCAAGAAACCTCCACATTTCCCCGCTTGGTGCACAGACTGCATAGCCGCGGCGGACCGACACACAGGCTGCAAGCAGATACCATGTCTTACGACCAATACTGGAATGTACTGGCAATACTTGTAGATGCCGGTGCTGTGGTGTGCAGCAGCCTCAGGCTGTACGGCTGCTCTCTAGGACAGTAGCCACTTTCCCCACTTGTGGGCTCCTCAAACGCCGATGATCACACAGTTGCCCTTTTGCTTGTGCAATTTTTGTGGGAAGGAGGGATGTACACACAGGTCTTGTACCCAAGGGTTTGCTCGCATTGGGGGCATTTTGGGAGGGGGTAAAAGCCAACCTATTCCGGGTAACTCCACCATAAAAGTAGCACGCGGTGCAGATACTCCCCCTCTGAGCTCTGCAACACTCCCCTGCTCCCAAACTTGTTCATCAGAGCACAAGGCACATGGTGTTGCGTTCTTCTGGCTGCCCCTTCCTCTCCAATCGGCCCTCCCGCCTTGCGCGCCCCGCCCGATTTCCAGGAGCACCAGTACTGTGCATTAATGGACCTTCGACTTTCTCGGGTTCTCCCGAGTACACTCAATGACACCTTGAGTGTCACCATTTAAAGGCTTGCAGGAACCCAAAAAAAAAGAAGAAGAAATTAAGTCAAGAAAATACACAAGCTGTCTCAACTACTGCGCCATTTCCTTGAATCTTTCACAACCAATACGGGAGCACAATACCGGTTGATTGTGCATTCGTGGTGTGATACAATGATCGACAAAGTTGCGATTGCACTCAGCGGCAGTGGATCATCCATGTCCATAAGTGTTAGATATAGAGGATGATCCTGATCACCTCAGACATATAGACCCCATATAGACCACATTGTAGTTGGTTGAGCCAACTCCATGCCAATGGGGAGTGGCCCAGTGGGGACTGGGCAGTGGGCGGGCCCTCTGCGGCAGAGCCTTGGGAGCTGTGTGGCAAATGGATTTGCCAGCACATCATAGCTGCCGCCAGCCGGCTCCCGGCCAGGTGTCGCATACTTGATACTGCTGGCCATGCTGCTTGCCCTGTATATTCTGCATTCTTGCAGCCCTTCGATCCCCGCATCTTGTGCAGAGTGCTTGGAATGGCGGATGGTTCTGCACCCGTCAGTGTTCACGAAACGCCACCTGCGGACGCACGAACTGTGGTGACAGCCGATGACGTGCTCGAGGCCCACCGGCAAACGTGGACGGCACACAAAAGCTCTTACCATGAGATGAAGGCGCTCTCAAGGCCGCCTGTCGCCATTCAATTTACGTGTGACGCGTTGAAGATTCTGGTGAACAAAGAAGGCGTAGGCGCTGGGACCGACGCTGACGGAATGAGTTTTGGAAGCAGTGAGACTATCCTGCTCGTCTGCTGGCCCAGCACCACGCAACGGCTGATAAAGGCCGCGCTGGTCGACGCCGAATGCACACCGGAGGCTCTCGCGAAGGTTGTAAAAATGCGCGATGAGAACGCCGACGTCTGGACACTAGAGCGAGTGCAGAAGTGTTGTGGTCCGGGGCCTGTGCTCGTGACTGCATGGGTTTTTGCTGCCATCAGCTATTTAGAGGAAATGGACAGAAGGGGTGAAAAGCGCTGCATTCCTTTCGAAGGATGATAACAGATGCAATCGCATTGACAATTTCAGCAAGAAATTTCAAATAGCATTAGCGAGCGTTTGTGGACTTTTGCAACCTCCTGGCGCATGAGTGAAATTGCTTGTCAGCCGCTGAGAGCACACTAGCCAACAAGGGGGATCTATACTACATGTACCATAGGTAATCTGGTAGGTATCCTTTTTGACGGAATTTTTCTTTTGATTTTTAAAAGAATAAATCGACTGTCCTAGAGAGCAGCTGTACAGCCTGAGGCTGCTGCACACCACAGCACCGGCATCTACAAGTATTACCAGTACATTCCAGTATTGGTCGCAAGACATGGTATCTGCTTGCAGCCTGTGTGTCGGTCCGCCGCGGCCATGCAGTCACCAGTGGCCACCAATAATTACTCATTTACTGTGATTACTGTGCCTGCCAAGTTTTGATCTTGGATCAAGCCAATGCCATCAATGCAAGACAGAATGGTAGCAAGAGGTGTGTTTCTGTTGTGTTATGCCACGTTCTGCCCCCCAGCACCGGCACGGAAGAGGTCGGAAGAGTGCCTGCAGTGTCTCAGCATTGCAACTGTTGCTGCATCAGTAGCTGATACTCATAAGCGCGTCCAGACCGAGTGCATTCATTCAGTTGCTCACTCCAAAGCTGCCCCCCGCTTGCTATGCCTAACTGCCTGCATGTGACAAAGGGCTGGGCTGGGAGGAAGACAGGCTCGTTAATTTAGTTGATGAGCCCGTGCGATCCTCTGTTGAAGAATTGAACGTCGTGAAGAGCAACATCAATCCGAATTTGACATCTCTAAGGGCAGGGACGGAGGCGGGCGACATGGTGGCAGGTTTTAGGATGACTCTTGTTGCCTGGGTTGTGACTGTGACACCTGGAGATGCCGATGTCAACAGAAACGCAGGATGTGTGGAGTCATGGCCAACCGGAATATTAGGTATCTTTTGTTTGTTGGCAAGATCCTCAGTTGACTAAGCTTTGTGACCCTGCCCCAGGGGCATGGGGTGGGGTGGGTCAGCCAAAAGCCCAGGAAACTCAAAATAAGCGGGGGCTGCTCAGCAACGGCCTGCGCTTGCGACCAATGCAGAAACAGATTGTTTCATGTCAGACATAGGTCTCGTGACGTGCAAGGTCCGACGTTGGGGGAGCGGGGATGGCATTAAGGACATGTCCATCAATATAATCCTCCTCCACGCCCTCCATGGTCTTGAATTCGGATGGGAGGCACATGTGACCACCTCATACTTCCCCATCAATCCCCATCAATCCCCATAATTCCCTCATAATGCTACATAACGACCCATAATTCTGGGTTTTTGGAACTTGGCGTTGGCCTTGGAAAGCCTCGCCGAGGCTTGCACATACAAGTTACCAGACATCGGTAGTGGCTGAAGTTTCTGTAGCTATCCATTTGTTGGCGAATGGGTGTTGGGTTGTTTCCAGGTTTGGGTTCTAGGTTTGGCCTTCAGGACATTTTCCTCTCGCATGGGTTTTGTGCGTGGTACCAATCGGGGAGAGACAAGGGCAAAACTCCTGTGTCCCCCAACCAATGCCAAATGCCATCTCAACTGCCCGCATGTACCGTGAAGGCCCCGTTTGTCTGCACCACCACTGCCTGCCAGTGTTGGTGCTGAACTGCAAAAAAGGCTCCGGTCGATAGATTGCCAAGTGAAAGACGGGGACTGAGGGGAGCAGCACGTTTTCACTTCGTAGTCCCATGGGGCCCATGGACCCTATTGTTGACCCAAGCAATGTTTGGTTGTGGTGGCATTGAATCATGCCCCCGAACACCCTGCCATCACAAATACTGCCATGCACTTAGTTTGTTGTTTCTGACACGAGCCTGCGTCTTTTGCCATTTCTCATGTCTCCATCTACCCTGTTGCCCCAACAGCTTGGGGCAAGCCTCTCCCCGTCTTCCGGTCGACGACCGCCAACAAAAACGTGGGGTATTTCCATGTGGGGATCGGCTTGGGCATTGGACGAGCTTAAGGTGCAGATGAAGCAACAGAACCAGACAACGGCAGTGTACCAAGAACTGGCTCACAATAGAGAAATCCTACGCTGTGCGCTACACAGGAGACCCCAGCCACAAAACAGTGGTATGCAGACGGGTCAAAACGGCATGGTAGATGCGGTGGAGGTGCCACCATCGGTGAGGTTTGGGCTGTCTTCTGGATCACAAGCCTGCACTAGCCCACAACAAGTTTACCGCACAAACCATGGCCTGTGCAATTGTGTGTGTATTATAGCAAGCTAGAATGATGACATTGTGCTGGATAACTAGGGAGTGGTTAAGGCAACCCCCACCTCACGACAAGGCTGTTACCAAGACTTCCGCGACGTTGGCAACAAGCCTAACCCCCCCCCCCCTGCTCTTGCGCAAGCACAGGCTTGTCCAAGCACGGAGTGGGCGTTGAACCGCTGTTTTCAGGATTTTTGTCAGAATTTCCGACAAGGCAGCGCAGCCGCCTCCCATCACTTGTCCTTCCTTGTTCTTCCATAAGCCGCCCCTCAGGACTGACGGTCATTGTAGGTCAATGGTAAGAGTGGATCAGCAGGGCTCCCCAGCCCTGACACACGCCCTCTTCCTGGTCGTTTCACTCACATCTGTGCTAAATGAAGAGCTGTCCGTGTCATCTCCAATACTGCTTACACTGTCGGACAGCGTGACTGAGGCTGTGGCGTCACTTTGGTCCATGCTCCGACCCAGCGACCCTGCACCCACCCCGTGCTTGGACAAGCCCGTGCTTGCGTGCGACACACACAACAGCAAAGTACGGCACATGACAGGCATGCCGAGAATAGCAATGTTAGCCATGGCTGAAAATCATTAAAACAAACAGCATGGGGCTTGCAATGTGTGGCACAATGTTGTTGTGAAGAGAATGCACAATGACAGACATGAATGAGCCCCCCCTTCCCTCTACAAGTGCGACACAAATGCTCAATCGAGGCTGAGATTCCCGGGGTGACGACCAATGCATCATTGAAGCTAAGCACTGGGTGGGCGTTGAATCGCTGTTGGGCCTGGAATTTTGGGACCGCGGCCGTGCTTGTGCAAGGGGTGGGCGGGGTACGTGTCATCTGTACACCATGACATAGGGAAGAACGACACACCAACACATAATACGCATGCCAGGGGAACAACATCTCAAACAACCTCGCCAATGGGCAACAGGTTACCAGTCAACAGATTACCCACCCAACCCCACAACATGGTCATCCTTGGACAAATCATGCCCACCCTCGTGAAAAATTGGATCATGCAGCTCCGCCAGCAAAAAGTGCATGGCGTACACTAGGTCAGTATGGTGCCTCTAAAGCATTTGCGGAGGATTGCATGGCTCCCCCAGCAATGGGGGCAAGTCAGGTGGTGGGGCTCCAAAGCACCATGCACACAATTTTGTATTGGGAGGCAAGTTGGGTATCGACTTTATGGTCCATGGGACCATGTGCCTCCACATGTTTGGGTGACCGTTGACTGCCACACTAGATGATCCTGAGGAAGAAAAAGATGTTTATGCTTTAAATTGTGTTCTCACAACTGCACTGTAGTCTGAGCAGGTGGTCCTGAACCACACACAGAACGGACGCATGAGTTGCATAGACATGCACAGACCATCAAATTACCCCCCTCCCCTTGTCCGAACTCAGGCTTGCTCAAACACAGCGACCCCATGTTTCCGCAATTTGGGGGCTTTTTTTTTTTTTGAACCATCGTTTGTGCGGTTCCAATCCAATAGAGAAAGTTTTGTAGCTTTGTGCGGGCTGCAGGAAGGGTCAATATGGGTGTCAAAGTGTTGGTGTAGCTGTAATCCCATGTGCTCTTGGGTTCTGCAGTGTGTGCTGGTGTGTTGGGCATCCTCTTATCGTCATGAACAAGGGTTGGCTTATGTCTGCAACATGTGTTCCATGTCACGTGCCGCACGGTAATACGGGCTTGTCCAAACACGGCGGCCCCGTGTTTTTTGCCCTGTGAACCAGAACCTGGCCTGTGTTTGGACAGGGGGTGGTGTGGGGGGGTACCCTCTGCCACCTGGAGGCCCTTATAGCCCTCCTACGCTTGCGAGCGTCGTGCAAGCAAGCCCAGCAGAAGGCTCGCCACACCAGTGTCTGTTGCTCTACAACAACCCGCCAACGGCTGGAGGTCATGAATACCGGTGGCACTTGTGGTTTTGCTCTGAAGCCCCCCTGGTCACATTGTGAGCGCGCGATCTTTGGGGGAGCACCTGACACGGCGCGTGCGGGGCGTGGGGAATAGGCGGTCTGACCCAACCGAGCACCCACAGTTACTACTTCGGCAACCCCTCGTTTAGGGGAACGGCCATTGGGGACCCGGAGACGGCAGGGGTTTATGTAGCCACTTTGTGTATGTAGCCACTTTGCCCACTTGTGGGCTCCTCAAACGCCGATGATCACATAGTTGCCCTTTTGCTTGTGCAATTTTTGTGGGAAGGAGGGATGTTCACACAGGTCTTGTACCCAAGGGTTTGCTCGCATTGGGGGCATTTTGGGAGGGGGTAAAAGCCAACCTATTCCGGGTAACTCCACCATAAAAGTAGCGCGCGGCGCAGATACTCCCCCTCTGAGCTCTGCAACACTCCCCTGCTCCCAAACTTGTTCATCAGAGCACAAGGCACATGGTGTTGCGTTCGTCTGGCTGCCCCTTCCTCTCCCTGCGGCCCTCCCGCCTCGCGCGCCCGGCCCCCTTAGCGGCCCGCCTGGCCCCGCGGGGGCTCTTCCATGCGCCGCGCCGGGCCCTCGGCACTTCGGAGGTGGGGCCGCACGTCGACAGCTTCGCGCACGGCCTGCTCTGCCACGCCCTGGACCAGGGCCGGGTCGACGATTTCCTGGGGTACTGGGCTGAGGACGCCGTGTGGGTGCTGGGGGCCCCCATCGTGGGCCGCCCCGCCATCCGCGCCGCGGTGGCCGGCTGCGCAAACCTGTTCAAGGCCTCGCGCCACCACGACCTCAAGTCGTTCGCCTCGACGGACGGCACGCGGCTGTGCGTCCAGGGCCAGGTGGAGTACACGCGGCTCGACGACTCCAAGGTGGTGGTCCCGTTCTGCGACGTCTTCGCGTTCGCGGGGGACAAGAGGATCCAGATGTGCACGACGTACATCGACCTGAAGCCGCTGACGGAGTCGTAGCAGGGGGGAGGGCGTCTCAGAGGGCAGGGCCGTAGTAGAATGGCCGTACACCGTTGGAGGAGGGGGGTGCCCCCCCCTCCCATCAGTGGAACTCCGCTCGGGCTGCCTGAAGGCAGGGCTGGCATGGGAGGCCAACATTGCCCTGCATGTCGTTCACGGGTACTTCAGCGCATGTTGAGTGGATTGCTCCCCTACACCCGCCGGGGGTTTCGGGTCAGCGTGCTGTGCTACAGGGTTGCCACCTGTGCTGGGTGCCCCATTTCCTTGGCAGATCACACCCGTGTGAAGCTGCAGGTCACAAGATGGAGACTGTACATAGGTCTGGACCCATTGTCCATGCGCGCTCGTGGCTTTGGCTCCTCTTGGGGGGCTGCTGCGCACGCCTGGCCCCGGAACACAAAAGACATTCCCTCTGCAGACATGCCTGCGTGCCTGAAAACAGCCAAGTGACCTCTTTTGCCACATACGAAATACGCTGCGCGTCCCATACCTCACTGCACTCGCTGGTGTACCCCTCCGGCCAGTATGAAACGCATCAGTCCCGGTCCAATACACTCATCCCGCGTGTGGGGACTTTGCGTTGTCAGGCCTCGACTACATTTGATTCCAGGGTTGTTCCTGGGCACTTTCCCGCATTCATGCCTGTCGGCATGGGTTGCACACTTCGAAAGTCGAGGAACAAAAAAGAAAGAAACGTGCGGCGCACCCCATACCTTTGCCTTTCCGTTGCCCAGATTTCGGTTGGTGTTTGACTCAAAGCAGGAATCATGGCCTTTCCCAAGGAATCCTTCAGCTCGGCAGCAGTCTCCGGCATTCTTCACAGTGTTGCTGAACAGCATGCCTGCCAGACCACCCGTTCCAAGACGGACACCCCACGGGGGGCGTCTGGGTGGGTCCCATCTCTGGTGGGTGGGTCCGCGGCTCCATACCCCTCCCTCCCGGGTCCTGGCCGCATATGCAGCCTCTACAGCCAGGCTAGTGAGTCATATGTAGACAGTGAGCATATGGCCAGGCTGTGCGCTGCTGGCCCAGGGCTGTTGGGGGGCTGCCCGGTGCGGTCAGTGCACGCGACCCTCGCCCCCCCCTCTGCCCGGGTCAGCCAAGGAGACCCCCTATCGCCGGCCCTATTCGCTATGCTTTGCTCTGTACTGGACCCAGGGCTGCAGGCAGTCTCACCCAACATACGCGCACTGTCCAAGAGACACGAACATAATCGGAACTGAGAAGGCGATGAAGGCCGTGAGGCAGGCGCGGCTGGAGCGACAGTGTCGGGTCCACACCTGACCATTGAGCCCCCCCCTCTGCTTTTGAACAGTTCGTTCCCCATTGGCAACTGAGAAGAACCAAGGGGAAGAGGGCGCCGAAGGCCTGGGGACATCATTGGGGCTCAGCGTGCGCATGTCACTAAACAGCCTTATCCAGCATGAAAACGGCTAAGTCCTCACTAGCAAGGGCCCATAGGGGGGGGGCGACCGGGGGTACCCGGAGTTCGGACCCGGGGCCCCCGCCATGGGTTAGGGGGTCCATGTACAAGAAAAAAATTGCCCTGGACCTGGGTCCAGATCCACACACAGCACCCAAAATACGCAAAGAAGTTTTGACCCCCCCTGCCCACTGCCCACCACCCCGTTTCTCCCCATGCATATGTATCTCAAGTTCATCAGGATGTGGCGATCATCGTGACGTGTAATGTGTCGTGACCCCCGTTCCTTTTTGACCAACAGTTGGTGGGTGGGTTGGGGTGGAAACCCAGGTTTCCCCGGAAACCTCAGTTTGGCACCACCGCCTTTCTTCTCAACAGTGTGCAGTCCCGCCCGTCAAATGGTTGTTCGACTTATACATGCACGTGTCTTGAGGGCAGTGAGAGATCCAGGGAACCAGCCAAACGGGCTGCTCCCACTCAGTAACGCGAAGACAGTGAGTATATGCATTAGCTGTCGCTTGCCATGATGGCTCATTGCATAGAAGCGCGGCATCTGCTCTTACATACTGGCTATATGCCAACTCACCCGACTGTATCATATTACGCGAAGCTGTACATAGCATATCAAGAACCCACGAACTTTGTAGCTTGAATTGCCATTGCTGCACACACACTCTCTCTACGGGTTGTGCTTGCGAATGCGTGGTTTGGTGGGTTGCTTGGAGCACATCAGCTGGGCCATGGATACAGTCCCGGGGAACACCCGGCGGGACGCAGGGCTGGGGGTGGGCGAATTGGCAGCTATCATGATCTACCATCATTGTTGCCATTGTGTCACCCATTATGGGCACCAACGTTTGATTGCTGTCATGCCCCCCATGTGTCGCGTGGGGATGCTTTTGCACGCGGTATGCATACCATACCCCCCCCCCCCTTGTCTAAGCTACGGTCTTGTCTAAGCTACAACGGGTGTAGGGACCGGATTAGTTCCGTACCTAATTTAATTCGGTACGAAATGTGGGACAAATCTGCTAATTGCATGGAGTCAACGACACATTTGTTGTGAGTGTTTGCCCACTTAAACCCACAGAGGTCTGATTTTGGGGATATTTTTGCAGTATCTTCCCTTTTCTTGGTGGTGGCGTGTGTGCTGGTAGTTGTATGTGTTGCGTGCAAGCTACGGCCTTGTCTAAGCTACAGTAGGCGTAGGGACCATGTTAATTGCGTACTTTTGTGTAGCTTAGACAAGGGGTGTGGTAACAAAGTTTTTTTACCGCTGGAAACACTGAGCCCGTATTTTGAAGATTTTTTGTAGCATAGAATCAAAATACGTGGAGTGTTCCAGTACATTGTTGATTGTGAAGTACAAACCAAGAATCTGGAGGAAGGCACGTCAATTGCCTTGTGATGTACAAGAATGTGGTACAAGCTGTTTGAATATGTGCAAGGCATGCATGCCCATGCCCGGTTGTACTTTGGAGTTGCAATGTTGAATCTTCAATCTTCACACCGCTGTCTTTTTCAGCCCACAGTCATTGTGCCTCGTGCACACTGGGAAGCCTACGGGCGCGGCAGTCTCCCACTGCATAGCCTGGTTTCAGATTCAGCTAATCCTCACTACGTGTCTCATCCGCTACCACGGCCATTGTGGGATCATCGTAGCACTGGACAGCTCTGAACCTTGATCCCGAGGGGTTATCTCGAGTACTGTGAAGTGAGCAGGCTACGCCAGCTCATCTTAGTCTGAACCCCCCCAAAAAAACACTTTGGAGTTGCAATGTTGAAATAGCTAGGCACAAATGTAGTTCTTCAAATGAACTGCAATTTGCTGCCTTTGGTGCTCCTAGGTGATGATGGTTTTCATGGGTTTAAAGTACAGTTGTCAGCAACAAATGTGCAAAGCAGAGTTCATAAGACAGTTGTATGCGAGAAACCGGGGCCCAGTAAGTAAGTGGGTCCCGGACGGCGTCCGGACCATATTTTTTGAGGATTTTATTGTTCGCTGGACACGGGAGTGTTGCTATATGAGCGAAACAGGTGGGTGACTAAAACAAACGGTTGGGGTGGACCACCACAACTCGTGGCAAAAGCTGCATGCGGTGCTGTGTGCGCATCATGGACGCGTCCGCATGTGCATGTGCATGTGCATGGCCACAACGAGTTGGTGTAAGGTGAAAGCCTCCTCCAGACCTTTGCTTAAGGGTTGTCCCACCCCACTGGGGGGGGGGGGGAACAGGGCACCTGGGCCTCACGCACACAGAAACACAGCGAGGCAGGCTACGGACGGCCTGTGGACAGAGGCGCGCGGGCAGCAAAAACAGTCAAACGACCCCGGCAACAATCAGCACATCCTCCATACGCCAACTACTGGGCGCCGCTGACGCGCAAACAGCACCCCATGCCACATCCAGCACAGCCCCGGCACACCAACTACTGGGCTCCGCGAACGCGGAAACGACACCAGCAGGAGCACCGGCCGCAGCGGCCAACAGAACACAGCCACCCGACGCAACATGCGAAGGGAAGAACAGGCGACTGTCCAGGGCCCCGTAAAGGAGCAACAACCAGACGGAATGTCACACAGGGAGGGGGGGTCTGTGGCCTGTGGGTCCCCCCCCGGTGGCTAAGCAAACCTCTCCCCTCCTCGGCTAAAGAGGAATGGCACTGCATTGCATTCAAACGCGCCGCCTGTTTCGGGGTGACGAGAGCCAGTCGCCGCCTGTGTGACCTCAATCTCAGGATGTCTGCAGCTGCACAATCGGCGCAATTGGAATGTCAAGGCTGCCACTTGCTGCTGGCGTTTCCGCTGGGCGCACAATCCGTGCGGTGCCCCATCTGCGACGAGGTCACCCCAACGGGTCAAATCCGTGTCAAGTGCACGACATGCGCGTCGCACATGCTACTGCCCTCGCGGACCACTCTCGCGTTGTGCCCGTGCTGTGGATCGGTGATGCGGCTGCGTGGCCCGGAGAAGCGACCCCGCCAACCCACGGCGGCACCCAAGACCTCCAAGAAGTGCGTGGTCTACGTGGAAAACCCACCGACCAAAGCACCCGATGGCCGGTTGGTGGAAAACATGTCCATTGCCACCAAAGTAGACCTCTTCGAAACCCATCCCGAGTGCTGTGCCCCTGCCTCTTCGTCCACATCCCCGCGCTCATGCTCCTCATCTGCGATCTCTGGGTCGGATGGAGACACCGCCGCGAATGATAAGCTGGTGGCGATTGCACTTTCCATGGGATTTAAGCGCCAGGTCGTGGAGCGCCTCATGAAGAATCGGGTTGTGTCGGACCTGAACAGTCTGCTCGATCTCCTGGCGTTATCCGCACAACTGCCGTTGCCGACAACGGAGAGCCACGAGTACTACAAAATCCGCGTGACAACCGACCGCATGCTGCGGCGGCACAGCAACGAGCAGCTGGTGGGCAGCCTCCTGAACTGTGACTGCGCGGACGGCGAGTTCTACGTCAGAAGAGACGACACGTGGGGGGCCTTCCAGAGCCTTCTCCACGACAAGTTCGAGATCGCCCCCGAGCACCAACGGCTGTGGAAATGGACGCGGAGGAACACCAGGACCTACCGCCCGGACACGCCGATACACCCGACGTCCCCGCAGAACGACGCCACGCCGCTGCGGGAGGTGCTGAGCGCCGCCGCCCCCGGCGAGGCCGTCGATCTGTTCCTCGAAATGCCCTTCGACGACTCCGATGCGGCGCCCGGGCCCCGGCCGCCGGACGCAGACGACGCCCTCCTTCTCTTCAAGTCCTACGACCCCCCCACCGCGACGCTCCGGTACATCGGCAGCGCGACGGTCCCGCTGTCCTCCCCCGCCTCCGCGCTGCTGCCGTTGCTGAACCGGCGCCTGGGCCGAACGGCCGACCTCCCGCTCCTCGTGTTCGAGGAAGTGACGCCCGCCTGCCTGGACCGCCTGGAGCTGGACAGTTCGCTGAGGGACCTCGGGCTGGGCCGCGGGGACATCGTCGTGTGTCAGCCGCCCGTCCCCGAGGCTGCCAAGTACGAGTTCCCGAGCGCGCGCGACGCCTTCGCGTACTGGCGGAGGCGCGTCGCGGTGGAGTTCGCCCCCCTCACGGCCCCGCAGGACGTCAGCTGCACGCTGGAGCTGATGCGCGACGACGACGTCGGCAGCGTCCGCGCCAAGCTCCACGCGGCCCTCCAGCGCCGGCCCGGCCCGCCGCTGCAGTACCCCGTCACGAGCCTGAGGCTTGCGGGAAGCCGAAGCAAAGGGCTGTTCCCGCCCGGAGGGCATTGCCGCCTGAAAGACATGCTGGCGATCCCGGGGCAGCGGGGCCGCTCGTCCAAGAAAGTGCTGTACTGTTTCGTAGATCCGCATGACATGCGCTTGGAGCACTGGCTTTAGGCTTTAGGCTTGAGGCTTGAGGCTGGTGGCCCGAACACCGATGTTCATTATACCAAAGCAGGCGAACGGGCGCGCCGTTCGGGTGGTCAACGCGTTTCCGCGTAGTGTCCGCACACGTTCCAGTCTGGCAGCTGTGGAATGGACACCGCACGCCGGTGCATTTTTTTCAAAGTTTGACCCCCTGTCGTCGTCGGAACCGTGGACATGAGCGGGAGGAGCAAGAGGATGGGGACGTTCCTTTTGCGGGCGGAGGGGCCGCTCGGGCCCATTTTCAGGCACACCCTGCGCCCTTCCGAAGAGCCCCGGTGACGAAGGCGGTATCAGAAGGGAGGGGGGGTGAATCCAGGGTACCCTAAAATGTCCCCACAATCATTTTGAGGCGCATGCCATTGGGATTTATTATCCGCATTGCCCCCCCTCCCCCGCCCCCACGCAACCGAACGGGCCCCTCCGGAAGGCAGCGCTGCAGTCATCCCTCCTCCACCGGCCTTCTACCTTTTCGTCCGCAGAGGAAGTGAGAGCGACCAGAGTCCGCTTCAATGCCCTTCAAGTCACGCGTGATGCCGTACTGTGCCTGCAAACGGCTCGCCATCGTATCGGGAGGAGGATTGTTTGCTGCAGATCCCCTGCTGAGCTGGTGGGCAGACAATTGGTACCTGGCCACTGCCCTGGGATACCCTGGGAAACACTGCGGTGTTGCCCCTCCCAGGGCGCCACTCCCCACTGGCCACGCATGACAGCAAGACAGCAAGCAATTCGTGCTTCTCGCCCTGCCCACACTCTCATTCCGCTGGGCATTTCACCTTTGAAGCAGAGCAGGTGGATACGTGTGCCGTACAGTGTCCTTCCCTGCAGCAGTTCATGGCGCCTGCGTGGCGCATGCCAGGTCCTCCCACGGCTGCAGGTGAGGATTGGGCGGGCCTGTTCCGTCCACCGTGTCCACCGTACCATGACTAAGCATGAGACTTCTGTGTTCAGTCTGTGCTGGACTCTGGTCCAACGCGCTCACAAGTTGCCACTTGGAGTCAAGATGTGCCTCATCACTTGTGCAAGTTGCCTCCCCCTTGCATAGCGTAAACTTGGGGTTTCTGCGAGATTGGCCACGGTTTCTCTGGAGACCCCCCCTTGAAACCCCCCTACCTCGGCAAAACGTGCCCTTGTGAAACTGGCCCCATGTGCACCCTCCCCGCCTTTTTTTATTTTTGGCCATCAAAGACAAACCTTTGGTTTGGTCGTTGTGGGTCCCAAACCTGGTCACAAAACAAGGGGGTGGGGCGTGAGAGGGCGCACCGGTTCAGGTGAAGAATGTTTATGGCAGCTCCCCTCTTAGGGTGGGAGACTGTCCTGTCCTGGCGGCAGGCTCACCTGTGATGCCCCTCTGTCGCGGAGGCACGAACGATTTCACTGCGATCGGCGGACTCGACGTTACGAATGTCCGGGCCAATAAGTCACCTCAAGGCCAAGGGGGAAATGACCGGAATGCGAAGGCAGTCAAAACAGTCCTGTCCCCAGGAGTCAGTAAGACCGGGTGCAATGTCACCAGGACCCAGGCCTCTCTCACATTGAAGTTGGGGTGATGATCTCGACTTTGGTACCCCCCACCCCTTGCAATCCCCCCCACCCCTTGCAATCCCCCCCTCCCCCCGCCGTGGGGGGGACCGTCACTTGGCCGAAAAAGCATAGTAAGCACCAGGCGCCGAAGGTTTAGGTTACGCTGGAACTGGGGTTGGGGGGGGGCCGTCACTTGGTGACCATCCCCCCCCCCCATGGGGGGCACCGGCCTGACATTAGGGCTGGGGGGATTACAAGGGGGGGGCAGGGGGTAGTTGCCCCTGCCCATGCCCCGTGCACAGCCTGCAGCGCAGCGGTGCTTGGCAGCGCCGTCACGTCACGGGTGATGGCCCCCGGCGTTGGGTCTGACCAGCCCCCGTCACACACACACAAGGGGCACTTCACCCCCTTCGCCTCCCAGATGTTCAACTCAAAGGGTGCATACAGCACGCAGGCGGGGCAAGACACGCCGTTTTGGCTGGGGCAGGCTCGCGATTCGCCCCAATGCTCTGGATGCAGCAGATGGCAGATCACTCCCTCGAACCGCCCGGCTTTCCACCCGTTGGGACGGTATAATACTGGGCACGCGCGACGCACGCTCTCATGCCTGCATGCCCCCGACTGGCACGATTCAAGTGGCTAACCACTTCACTGAGCTGTGGGACAATCGCAGCACTGGACTGCTCTGATTCCTGATTCCGAGAACTCTCTGGAGCACTGTCTGGTAGGAGGGCTTTGCCAGCTTGCCCAGGTCTCAACCAAAAGAAAAATTGGAACGTATCCCCGTTATGTTATGCCGGTACGCTGCTTGGGCCTCTGGTCTGCTCAGTTTCTGGGTGCACCCGTACTGTACATCAATGGACCTTCTGCTTTCCGGGGTTCTCCCGAGTACACTCAATGACACCTTGAGCGGCAGGAACTCAAAAAAAATTGAAACGTATCCCCGATAGCTTGTGATTCAGAGCCCTGAGTAGCTCTGGTGGTGGTGGCTCCTTCTGTGGCTGATGTGCCTCGATGTGACGCCATGACTGATGGGCTGTGGAAACCAAATGGATTGGATCAATTTTTCAATGCAGTGAGAGGCTCTGACTTAAGTACGTGGGTGATGCGGCAGGTTCCTGTCAAGGTTCCTGTCAGGAACCGAACCATCATCGTCAGCACACACCGCAGTGTTTGCCTCTTTTTCCGGAGGGGTGGTGTGGTGGTGCGTGTGGTGCGTGTGGTGTGGTGCTGCAATCGACCGTATTCAAGTGGCTATCCATTTGTTCCCGCTTTTGGGGGCCCAATACGGCATTGGTCGTGTCGCGATTCGTGATGCCTCTTTGCACCGCTCTCTGGGGGGCTTCTCCCATGCATTTGCTTTTTGAGACTACCCACTCTGCTGATGCACACACCATTGTGCAGTCCAAGAGGTCCAAGTGGCAGAGGTCTGATTTGGCTGGCAGACAAGTTTTTTCGCTACGTTTGGGATTCTGTAAGTGGTGACCAAAGTCCGGGACATGTGCGAAAAAGAAGCATGTCGGGTGCCACATACATACATAACCTCATGCCCCCACAGAGCGAGGATGGTGGGTAGGTGGTAGGGCCGACAATGTATTTTCTCAGACTTTGGGTCTGAAGCTCGGAACAATCTCGAACACTTATCAATGGTACCAGACAGTCAAAAAAGAACAATGGAAAAAAAAAAAAAAGGAGCTCGTTGGGTGCCCCCTGCCCCTCCCTTGGAGGGAAACTTCCATTGGAACATTCTGGGTGAACTCGAGCATTTCAGTGACTTTTCATGGCCCTTCCCTTGATTCCCTTGACATAAAGCTCCCTGTGTCCCGTTGGCCCTCTCGTTCGTGTGCCAACATTTAAACTGAATGGAGCTTCAATGGAAGCGGAAGGGGCGATGTCGTCATGTCTGAGGGGGATCTGCCAGCTCACCGAGCGACGGTGTTTTGGCACATGCCAGTGACGTCACTGTGAGGTGGGTCACTAATGATGCCATGCAACCTCCCTCCCCTCCCGGTCGGTGATGACAGCAGACAGTCTCCCCAGCAGGGATGGATCTAATTTTGGCGCCACTCGGGGGGTCCGGGTCCAGGGGTTGGGGGGTGGGGGCACTTCTTGTGACTGGTCACAAAAAAACTTAAGGGCCACAGTGGGAAAGTGCAAACCCCAAAAATATTGTGACCAAATAAGTTGTCTCCGGTAGAATATCTCCTGTGCCTGCCTGTACTGCAAATTTACCGTGACTGTGTCTATTTGCACTGCAAATTTATTGTGACTGCTGGTATTTGTACACTGCCTATGCTGGAGCCTCTAGCTCTGTCGGCGTCGAAGGCTGACGGCTTTACCACGTACTCCCACTAGGACACAAGGATAAAGACCATGAACAACATGCACTCTCTCTTTCTCTCTCTCTCTCTCTCTCTCTCTCTCTCTCTCTCTCTCTCTCTCTCTCTCTTTGTACACTGCCTATGCATTCTGTTGTTGCAGGCCCTTTTGTTCCGTTTTGCCAGAAGCATCAAGCTCTTTGCCCTCTTTTGCATCTATCAGTACAGGTTCATCCAGTCGCAGTGGCAGCGAGAGTGACAGTGGTACTGACAGGTCAAGTATTTGTAGCCGCAGCGAGCAAGGCACTATTGTCACTGTGAGTGATGACAGTGAATGATGTTGAATGACGTTGAATGACACTGGCAATGTTGCATCCACAGGGCTCTGTGCTTGTCATCAGTGTTGTTGCATCACCAACCCCCCCCTCCCATGTACATGTACGGGCTGAGGGCTGCCGAGAACGGCCCGTTTTAGGTCGTTTTTTTTTGTGACCAAATATCATGACCTTTTTTCTGACTACCGGGGGGGGGGGGGTGCTCCCCGCAATGGGAACAGTGTGGGCCTTCCTGCCGTTGTATCATATATGGGACATGTATGGGATACTTTGAACATGTATCATAAGTGGATTGCTGGCCGGTATCAGCACCCCCTGATGATGCTTAAGGTAATTTTCTATCGGAACTGGTGGGTTTCTATCATCTTTCGCCCTCCGCAGGTTGACGCACTTGATTATTATTGTCCATGGCTCGGCGATCATTTCCTTCCTCTTTGGGGTTGTATTTGTAATCAGGCGAGACCACAACAGGGGGCATGTGTCATTACCGGAAGGCGCATGGTCTTGTATCATATGGAGGGTCCCCACAGCAAAAAAAAAACGACAACGCTGCATCCGCTTTTCGTGTTGGCTGCCAATGGACAACGGTTGATGGTGACTGGCACGCGGTGGTCAACCCTTTGGTGTACAACGTGCCTGGGACAGTGGGGGGGGGGGGCGTTAGGGCCCTGAGAAAAGGAAGGAAAAGCTCCTAGAGGTACCGGGCAGGGGGAAAGGGACGAAAGGGAGGTAACAGGACAGGGCAGACCGCGCTCGCCGAAAACGGTGCAGAGCGCAGAAGGAGGAGAAGGAAAGGAAAAAAGAGAAAGAATCATTGTGGTTGTTAGAAGCCCCTGTCAGGAAAATTATCCTGCAAATGCACACCCCAGTGCGCAAAAGTCAGTGCTGGAGCCGGCAAACCCAGCATAGACTCGGAGTGTGCATCTGGATGCACCTGGTCAACGGCACGGGCACCAGCCCCGTCTCCGGGACAGCCGACCCCCGGAGCAGTCAAACAGGACAAGTCATCCGGGGGCTTTGTTGACACAACCAAAACACGATCGGGCCCACAGAGGGTCAGAATGAGCAGTGGCGAGAGGCCAATAGGCGCCACCAAAGGCAAACAATCAGATACCGAGGCCTTGTGCCAACCCCCCCCCTCCCCCGCCCCCGCTCAACTCAATATGCCCTATAGACCTTCTCTTTGCCCCACACCACGACCCCATAGGAACAGTCTGGTATGGCCGAAGGAGTGCCTTGAATCCCCCAAGCTGAGCTGTCTCCACCCTCGTGGTTGCATGCAGGCATTGAGTATCTGGCAGTGGCTGCCACTGTTTATCATGACATTCAACAGTCAGCAGTCTCCAGGCCCGTGCCACAAGTGGAATGTGCTATACCTACGCCAATGCGCTGGACACACCAAATCACACCAATACTGTTGCAGCAATGATGATCGTGCCCCTCCCGCCCCACCCCCGTCTGTTGCGTGGTGATGTGGTCGGCCAAGGCCTGGAGCCTAAGGAAGGCCATTTTGTTTTCAATCCGGCGCCCCTTACCCTGTCCCCCCCCCCTTTGTATGCCGCTTTGCGCCGTGAAGGAGGCCCAAGATCATGCGACTGAACTGATGTGCAGGATTGGAATCGTTTGATCCTCTGACCATCACGCGCCCTTCAGTCCTCAGCGACCGCTGAACGCTCGCCGGCAAAGTTGTATATACGATGTGCATAGATAGTGGAGCACCCCAGCCAAGAAGGGGACACGCTGCTGATCATTATGAAGCGCCTGATGCTCGATCTCCTTGGGGTTTGGGTGTCGTGTTAATTGTAATCATCGCGTAAAGTCTGATTGCCGCATGCACACAAATTGCACAGCTGGAATCACTGGTTGGCCCTCGTGCCAGTTTTTGTTTGCGTGCCCTCTCTCTTTGGCAGTTTTTCTGTCTAATTCTGATGCAGTCATTTTCTTGTGCTTTCGCAAAGCATTGCACGAACAACTATACTCTTGTCCCATTTGCTCAAACAATCTCCCCAGCAGGGATGGATCTAATTTTGGCGCCACTCGGGGGGTCCGGGTCCAGGGGGTGGGGGGTGGGGGCACTTCTTGTGACTGGTCACAAAAAAACTTAAGGGCCACAGTGGGAAAGTGCAAACCCCAAAAATATTGTGACCAAATAAGTTGTCTCCGGTAGAATATCTCCTGTGCCTGCCTGTACTGCAAATTTACCGTGACTGTGTCTATTTGCACTGCAAATTTATTGTGACTGCTGGTATTTGTACACTGCCTATGCTGGAGCCTCTAGCTCTGTCGGCGTCGAAGGCTGACGGCTTTACCACGTACTCCCACTAGGACACAAGGATAAAGACCATGAACAACATGCACTCTCTCTTTCTCTCTCTCTCTCTCTCTCTCTCTCTCTCTCTCTCTCTCTCTCTCTTTGTACACTGCCTATGCATTCTGTTGTTGCAGGCCCTTTTGTTCCGTTTTGCCAGAAGCATCAAGCTCTTTGCCCTCTTTTGCATCTATCAGTACAGGTTCATCCAGTCGCAGTGGCAGCGAGAGTGACAGTGGTACTGACAGGTCAAGTATTTGTAGCCGCAGCGAGCAAGGCACTATTGTCACTGTGAGTGATGACAGTGAATGATGTTGAATGACGTTGAATGACACTGGCAATGTTGCATCCACAGGGCTCTGTGCTTGTCATCAGTGTTGTTGCATCACCAACCCCCCCCTCCCATGTACATGTACGGGCTGAGGGCTGCCGAGAACGGCCCGTTTTAGGTCGTTTTTTTTTGTGACCAAATATCATGACCTTTTTTCTGACTACCGGGGGGGGGGGGGTGCTCCCCGCAATGGGAACAGTGTGGGCCTTCCTGCCGTTGTATCATATATGGGACATGTATGGGATACTTTGAACATGTATCATAAGTGGATTGCTGGCCGGTATCAGCACCCCCTGATGATGCTTAAGGTAATTTTCTATCGGAACTGGTGGGTTTCTATCATCTTTCGCCCTCCGCAGGTTGACGCACTTGATTATTATTGTCCATGGCTCGGCGATCATTTCCTTCCTCTTTGGGGTTGTATTTGTAATCAGGCGAGACCACAACAGGGGGCATGTGTCATTACCGGAAGGCGCATGGTCTTGTATCATATGGAGGGTCCCCACAGCAAAAAAAAAAACGACAACGCTGCATCCGCTTTTCGTGTTGGCTGCCAATGGACAACGGTTGATGGTGACTGGCACGCGGTGGTCAACCCTTTGGTGTACAACGTGCCTGGGACAGTGGGGGGGGGGGGGGCGTTAGGGCCCTGAGAAAAGGAAGAAAAAGCTCCTAGAGGTACCGGGCAGGGGGAAAGGGACGAAAGGGAGGTAACAGGACAGGGCAGACCGCGCTCGCCGAAAACGGTGCAGAGCGCAAAAAGAAGAAGAAGGAAAGGAAAAAAGAGAAAGAATCATTGTGGTTGTTAGAAGCCCCTGTCAGGAAAATTATCCTGCAAATGCACACCCCAGTGCGCAAAAGTCAGTGCTGGAGCCGGCAAACCCAGCATAGACTCGGAGTGTGCATCTGGATGCACCTGGTCAACGGCACGGGCACCAGCCCCGTCTCCGGGACAGCCGACCCCCGGAGCAGTCAAACAGGACAAGTCATCCGGGGGCTTTGTTGACACAACCAAAACACGATCGGGCCCACAGAGGGTCAGAATGAGCAGTGGCGAGAGGCCAATAGGCGCCACCAAAGGCAAACAATCAGATACCGAGGCCTTGTGCCAACCCCCCCCCTCCCCCGCCCCCGCTCAACTCAATATGCCCTATAGACCTTCTCTTTGCCCCACACCACGACCCCATAGGAACAGTCTGGTATGGCCGAAGGAGTGCCTTGAATCCCCCAAGCTGAGCTGTCTCCACCCTCGTGGTTGCATGCAGGCATTGAGTATCTGGCAGTGGCTGCCACTGTTTATCATGACATTCAACAGTCAGCAGTCTCCAGGCCCGTGCCACAAGTGGAATGTGCTATACCTACGCCAATGCGCTGGACACACCAAATCACACCAATACTGTTGCAGCAATGATGACCGTGCCCCTCCCGCCCCACCCCCGTCTGTTGCGTGGTGATGTGGTCGGCCAAGGCCTGGAGCCTAAGGAAGGCCATTTTGTTTTCAATCCGGCGCCCCTTACCCTGTCCCCCCCCCCTTTGTATGCCGCTTTGCGCCGTGAAGGAGGCCCAAGATCATGCGACTGAACTGATGTGCAGGATTGGAATCGTTTGATCCTCTGACCATCACGCGCCCTTCGGTCCTCAGCGACCGCTGAACGCTCGCCGGCAAAGTTGTATATACGATGTGCATAGATAGTGGAGCACCCCAGCCAAGAAGGGGACACGCTGCTGATCATTATGAAGCGCCTGATGCTCGATCTCCTTGGGGTTTGGGTGTCGTGTTAATTGTAATCATCGCGTAAAGTCTGATTGCCGCATGCACACAAATTGCACAGCTGGAATCACTGGTTGGCCCTCGTGCCAGTTTTTGTTTGCGTGCCCTCTCTCTTTGGCAGTTTTTCTGTCTAGTTCTGATGCAGTCATTTTCTTGTGCTTTCGCAAAGCATTGCACGAACAACTATACTCTTGTCCCATTTGCTCAAACAATCTCCCCAGCAGGGATGGATCTAATTTTGGCGCCACTCGGGGGGTCCGGGTCCAGGGGGTGGGGGGTGGGGGCACTTCTTGTGACTGGTCACAAAAAAACTTAAGGGCCACAGTGGGAAAGTGCAAACCCCAAAAATATTGTGACCAAATAAGTTGTCTCCGGTAGAATATCTCCTGTGCCTGCCTGTACTGCAAATTTACCGTGACTGTGTCTATTTGCACTGCAAATTTATTGTGACTGCTGGTATTTGTACACTGCCTATGCTGGAGCCTCTAGCTCTGTCGGCGTCGAAGGCTGACGGCTTTACCACGTACTCCCACTAGGACACAAGGATAAAGACCATGAACAACATGCACTCTCTCTTTCTCTCTCTCTCTCTCTCTCTCTCTCTCTCTCTCTCTCTCTCTCTTTGTACACTGCCTATGCATTCTGTTGTTGCAGGCCCTTTTGTTCCGTTTTGCCAGAAGCATCAAGCTCTTTGCCCTCTTTTGCATCTATCAGTACAGGTTCATCCAGTCGCAGTGGCAGCGAGAGTGACAGTGGTACTGACAGGTCAAGTATTTGTAGCCGCAGCGAGCAAGGCACTATTGTCACTGTGAGTGATGACAGTGAATGATGTTGAATGACGTTGAATGACACTGGCAATGTTGCATCCACAGGGCTCTGTGCTTGTCATCAGTGTTGTTGCATCACCAACCCCCCCCTCCCATGTACATGTACGGGCTGAGGGCTGCCGAGAACGGCCCGTTTTAGGTCGTTTTTTTTTGTGACCAAATATCATGACCTTTTTTCTGACTACCGGGGGGGGGGGGGCTGCTCCCCGCAATGGGAACAGTGTGGGCCTTCCTGCCGTTGTATCATATATGGGACATGTATGGGATACTTTGAACATGTATCATAAGTGGATTGCTGGCCGGTATCAGCACCCCCTGATGATGCTTAAGGTAATTTTCTATCGGAACTGGTGGGTTTCTATCATCTTTCGCCCTCCGCAGGTTGACGCACTTGATTATTATTGTCCATGGCTCGGCGATCATTTCCTTCCTCTTTGGGGTTGTATTTGTAATCAGGCGAGACCACAACAGGGGGCATGTGTCATTACCGGAAGGCGCATGGTCTTGTATCATATGGAGGGTCCCCACAGCAAAAAAAAAAACGACAACGCTGCATCCGCTTTTCGTGTTGGCTGCCAATGGACAACGGTTGATGGTGACTGGCACGCGGTGGTCAACCCTTTGGTGTACAACGTGCCTGGGACAGTGGGGGGGGGGGGGGGGCGTTAGGGCCCTGAGAAAAGGAAGAAAAAGCTCCTAGAGGTACCGGGCAGGGGGAAAGGGACGAAAGGGAGGTAACAGGACAGGGCAGACCGCGCTCGCCGAAAACGGTGCAGAGCGCAAAAAGAAGAAGAAGGAAAGGAAAAAAGAGAAAGAATCATTGTGGTTGTTAGAAGCCCCTGTCAGGAAAATTATCCTGCAAATGCACACCCCAGTGCGCAAAAGTCAGTGCTGGAGCCGGCAAACCCAGCATAGACTCGGAGTGTGCATCTGGATGCACCTGGTCAACGGCACGGGCACCAGCCCCGTCTCCGGGACAGCCGACCCCCGGAGCAGTCAAACAGGACAAGTCATCCGGGGGCTTTGTTGACACAACCAAAACACGATCGGGCCCACAGAGGGTCAGAATGAGCAGTGGCGAGAGGCCAATAGGCGCCACCAAAGGCAAACAATCAGATACCGAGGCCTTGTGCCAACCCCCCCCCTCCCCCGCCCCCGCTCAACTCAATATGCCCTATAGACCTTCTCTTTGCCCCACACTACGACCCCATAGGAACGGTCTGGTATGGCCGAAGGAGTGCCTTGAATCCCCCAAGCTGAGCTGTCTCCACCCTCGTGGTTGCATGTAGGCATTGAGTATCTGGCAGTGGCTGCCACTGTTTATCTAAAGTCTATGCAGTAAACTTGAGTTTAAATTGGGCAAGGGGGTGGGAGGAGGGCACCTCGTGAACACTCGCCTAGTGTTTGTTTGTTTTGTGGTGTGCCGTCGCCCTGACCATGCCTGAGTTTGAGAACCAGCCGATCAGCTTTGAGGATTACCTCGAGCAGGGCCAGCATAAACTGGCCACGCAGCTGCTAAACGCATCCACGCTTCAGCAAGACACGGACAGACTCGTGGCGGCGGCAAAGACAGCGGGAATTGACACCGTTGAACTAGCAGATCGGCTGAGGCAGAAGTATGGTCTGAAGGGATCCATGGAGGGCATCTACGAGCAAGTCGTAGCCTTCGGGACCCTCCACAAGCGGACCTTCAATTGGAACGACTGCACGTTCTACATGTCAGCACATCATGCCCAAGTGATCGCAGGGAACGGAAACCCGGAGAAGAACCCCGCGGACGTGGTGTCAATGGGGGGCAACTCCAGTGCCAGCGGGTCGCCAAGCGACAAAGGGGTGCACACAGACATCGAGAAAATGCGCCAAGAAATGGAGGACATGAAGCCCGTGATGGAGCAGCAACTACGAACGATACAAGAGCTACGAGCGTCCAAGACAGTGCCGCAGCTGCGGCAGGTGGTTTTCGTACTGGAAGCGGGACATGAGATGGAGGCCAACGAGGCGAAACCTGCCTGGGCGAGAGCGATGGCGGGGGCGATGGCAGGCTGGGCGGCGGAGAATCTGCAAAGCATGCTGGAGTCTGAGTACGAGGCGGCGATGAAGGCCCTGTCCGAAGTGTGGTCACACCTGCTGTTCGAGGTCGAAAAGGAGGAAGTCAAGGCGCAGCTGGAGGCTCGAACCGCCGACGGAGCAAACGGGGCCAGGGGCTCAGAGAAGGCGAACGTCAAGGGGGAGGGAGCGAAGACCAGGCCTCAGACGGGAAAATTGGCTCCGCAGCACGTGCAAGACAGGCGGAGGGAGCGAGTGAAGGACCGCTTCACCAACATGGGAACACCCGAAGAGACGTACGAGTCCAAAGGCGGCAAGGTGCTCAAAACAGGGAAGCCCCCGCGATATCCCTGCGACGTGTGCAGAGTCAAGCACTGGTGGTTCCAGTGCCCAGTCGAGAGCGACTGAATGGAAGGGGGCCCCCGCCGCCTCGGAGCTCGGCGAGACGGCGGGCGCAGGGGGGCAGCAAGTGCCCGTGGAGGGGACGGTTGGGGGGCGGCCCTCCAGAAGATGGAGAGACTACGCACACAAGACGCTCTGCACAGCTGGCAGACGTTTGTCCTGCTGGGATGGGAAGAATCGTCATTGGGGACATACCAGTGTCACCTGCGCAGGCTGGCGGCGGTCGAGCGGCGGTTCCCATGTGATGCCAAGGAGCGGGTCCTGGAGCAGGCCATATTGGAGTGCGCCCGATTGGGGAAGTCCGAGAGCACAATCAAAGGGATCATCAGCGCAGCCGTTATGGCGACAGAAGTGCGGCTGGTTGACGCGTGCATCCCGGCCACCATCTGGAGATCCGTCAAGGCGGCGAAGAAGACAAGGAACGCGGCAAAAGAACATATCTGGGGATCCCCGATCATGCTGCTACACATGGCAGCAAGGGCCAGCAGCCTGGAGGACTGGGCAGTGGTCGGGCTGGCCATCGTCTCGTTCCAGCTCTTCCTGCGCGTGGGAGAGGCAATCACTCTACAGCCTTGGGCGGTCGTGGACGACGCGGTACGGTTCTTCGACTCCAAGACGAGGCAGGACTGGCAACAGAGGTCACTCACGCCGCTTACAAGGGAGTGGCTGCAGTGGCTCCAGCGCCACTTCCCAGAGCCGGCGGCGGAAGGAAGGCGGCCGTGGACGACACAGCAGCTGGAGAAGGGCATGCAACGCCTCCTCGTCGGGTCCCCATTTGAGGGTGCCCGCTGGCACGCTTGGCGCAGAGCTGGAGCTCGAGCCATGTGGACGGCAGGGGCCACAATACGGCAGGTCGCCGTGTGGGGCCGCTGGGCACGTGACTCCACCGCGCGGTGGTACGCGCATCCGACCGAAACGCAGCCCGTGCAAGCGGAAGATTTCTGGCCGCGACCTCCCCGAGAGGGAGCTGGAGGCAGGTGGCGCAGCCGCACGACGTCCCTACGGCTCGAACAGCTCTGGCCGTCTGGGATACGACAGCAGTGGAAGCACAGAAAGGAGCATGTGGCGTTTGGGCCCTCGAGGACCATGCCCGGGACCGACGGGCACGCTGGAAACTCGACGGCGGCCCAGGGCGGGGCGGGGAGCAAACTGCGACCGAAGCGACAGCTCGCCAAGCACAGGCAGGCACCCGACAACGGGGGCGGCAGCTCGACAGGGGCACGGCAAGTTCAGGGTGGTGGGCAGCAAGTGCCGGCCTCCTCAACCGAGTCGGCTTCGTCCGACTGCCGTCCCACAGAGGAAGCCCTCGTCCCCTTGCGCCTGGTCCCTAAGTTTAAGAGAGGGCGCGCTGAGGAGGCCCGGGCGCAGGGGGGGTTCAAGCGAGTGCGGAGAGCCACCGGCAGCGTGTCCTACTCGTCTTACTCGTCTTACTCCTCCACCGCTTAGTGGAGAGCTGTGGCTGTGCGTAGGCGGGTTTGGTGCTTTGTTGGCGGTACTGGTGCGACTACTTTCGCGGGCGTGGTGTGTTGCGGTGGTATGCGCGTCGTACGTGGCCTGCGTGTGTCGTGTCGTGGCGGGAGTAACGTCTGATGCTACCGTTGAGGCGGGGCGGCCCTCCAAGGCCACGTTCCGAGAGGCCATGTATCAGCTTTCGCTGCGTTTTGCGCAAAAGTGGGGTGTAGAGCAGGGACGCGCGTACAAGGCGTTGGATGTGTTCAGGAAAGAGGTGTTCCAGTTGAGTGAGGATTTGAGGGACGACAGGCCACTGCTAACATGGATGCATCTGTGCGAGGCCATGGTCATGGAGGGACTTAGGGAACTGCTGGACGGCATTTACCCCGCCGTGCCGGAAGGTGAGGTGACTCCTGAGATAGCCCAAAAAGGGATAGGGTCAGTGGGTGCGGTTCCACTGCCGGATTGGCTGTGGCAGATCTATGTCAGTCCGCGACAGGAGATTTTACTCTCGTCTGCTGAGGAGGTACGGAAGGTACGAGGACCCACGGCTGACATGCTCAGCGCCATTGCAGGGACAGGGGCACTGCAGCAACTGTCTAGGCAGGAGGCGGATGCCTTGGGCATTCCGTGGTCGCCTACGGCGACTGCCTTCACCATCCCCAAAAATGAGACCAAGGCGCGACTTATCCTGCACGGGGTGCGCGCAAACCAGCGGCAGTGGGAGGGCGGGTACAGGGTGCCGCGTGTCAGCCTGCCTCAGGTAGAGTCTTTAGCGGAGATTTTTTCGCAAGGGCTGCGTGGCTGGGGGGCCAACATCGACATCACAAATTGTTACTGGTCCATACTGCTGCCAAAGGGGAAGGGCCACCTTTTTCGTGTGGGGGGGGAGGAGTGCGTGTGGATTTTTAAGACGCTGCCGTTTGGTTGGAGCTACAGTCCACTACTGTGTCAGCGACTGCTGGCACAGTTGACGGGGAAGGTGGGGCTGGAGGTGGCAGGGGCGGTGCTGTGGCTCATGCACTACCTCGATGATTTTCTGGTTTTCGGCGACTCCGAGGCCGCCGTCGCCACAAAGCTGGCGGAGTTCAAGGAAGTTCTGAAAAACGCAGGCTTCCTGATCAGTGAAAAGTCGTCCAGTCCGCCGGAGAGGGAGCTTGTCTTTTTAGGCAAGCATGTCGACTTTGGGCGGGGGGTCATTCTGAACACCAGGCACACGTTGGAAGATGCCCTGAGCAGGTACGTACTGATGGCATCCAGGCCGGTTACGCGAAAGTCCGTACAGAGGGTGGTGGGGAAGTTGATCTGGGCCTGAAGGCCATCGCATTGGTCAAACCTTTTTCTGGCGGGGCCCATTGCGCACGTACAGTGGGGCGCAAAATGGATGCCGCACCCGCCCACAAACCTTCTGCGGTCGCTGTCGGGTGCGTTGTGGTTTGCTGGGAGGGGCTGGTGGCCGCCTGCGTCGTCCCCCCCCCCGCCCCCTAAGGGGCTGTGCCCGCAGGTGTACTCCGACGCAGCGCGGGACGGAAATAGTGGCAGGCTGGGTATGTGCTCATCGGCGGGAGCACACCACTCCCTGCTTGTACCGCTGCAGAACGAGCAGGTGCTAGAATTTCGAGGGGCGGCTGCGGCCGTGAAATCAGTGGTGGGACGGAAGCTCCCTTGGGCTACACTGCATCTGGACAACCAAGGGGTGCTCTGGGGCCTAAGATCAGGGAAAGTGGGAATTGGGCTGAGGGAGCAGCGTCGGTGTGTTCGACAAATGATGTATGCTCTGGCAAAGGGAGGGACTTCGGTGCACCTTTCGTATGTACCCGGGGCCATCATGCCGGCGGACTATCTGTCTCGGGTCCGCACCAATTTTTTTGGTGACAAGAGCATGGCACTGGGGTCTGCCTTCGACCAAATGGCAGATTTGTTACCTGTTTGCACTCAGACAGAATGTTGGGGTGTCTTGCGGTTCTGATTTCGAGCCGTGAGTCTGCGCGCCTGTAGTGAGCCTGCGGTGGGTGTGCGTGAGCGTCGTGCGTGGGCCCGGCAGCAAGTGCCTGGGCTGTTGAGGGGAGTGTTGTGCACTGCTCGTGGCAGAACTTTGTTTTGCGGCGCCACACGTGCTACACATGCCACGAGCTGGCAGCGCGCAGCGCGATGCGGCGCAGGTGGCGGCTAAGCGGGGGCGACGAGACGATAGACTGGTGGCGGCTCACAGGTTTGAAGAAGTATACGAGGTGGCGAGCGTGTCATATCGAACGTGGACGGTCACACCAGGGCTGGCGAACAGCAAGCGCTTTCCGGTCGTGATGCGGTTGTGCAGACGTGTCGAGGCAACATGGCGGCGCGAGACGCAACGCAAGCCGGCACAGCAGCACAATGGTCACGCGACACTACGTTCTTTGGGTTCAGCAATGTCCACGACTGTGCACTGTTGTCTCGTCTACTGTGTGGATGACAGTGAGCGGAGGTGGAAGGAGGTGCGTGGGGTTTGGTTGGGCGAAGCAGCAAGTGCCAAGCCCATGGGGGGAAAACCAATTTAAACATGACATTCAACAGTCAGCAGTCTCCAGGCCCGTGCCACAAGTGGAATGTGCTATACCTACGCCAATGCGCTGGACACACCAAATCACACCAATACTGTTGCAGCAATGATGATCGTGCCCCTCCCGCCCCACCCCCGTCTGTTGCGTGGTGATGTGGTCGGCCAAGGCCTGGAGCCTAAGGAAGGCCATTTTGTTTTCAATCCGGCGCCCCTTACCCTGCCCCCCCCCCCCTTTGTATGCCGCTTTGCGCCGTGAAGGAGGCCCAAGATCATGCGACTGAACTGATGTGCAGGATTGGAATCGTTTGATCCTCTGACCATCACGCGCCCTTCGGTCCTCAGCGACCGCTGAACGCTCGCCGGCAAAGTTGTATATACGATGTGCATAGATAGTGGAGCACCCCAGCCAAGAAGGGGACACGCTGCTGATCATTATGAAGCGCCTGATGCTCGATCTCCTTGGGGTTTGGGTGTCGTGTTAATTGTAATCATCGCGTAAAGTCTGATTGCCGCATGCACACAAATTGCACAGCTGGAATCACTGGTTGGCCCTCGTGCCAGTTTTTGTTTGCGTGCCCTCTCTCTTTGGCAGTTTTTCTGTCTAATTCTGATGCAGTCATTTTCTTGTGCTTTCGCAAAGCATTGCACGAACAACTATACTCTTGTCCCATTTGCTCAAACAAAAGGCTACCACAAAAGAGAATGGAGAAATCACCTTGAAGAGAGGTTGTTAGATCAAGCGCAGGCGCGTGCGTCGTATACCCTCCTTTTGGGGGTCGTCCGCGTAGCATACCCCAAGGCATGATATTGGATGTTCAACCCCTTGTAAAATCATTATTTAGCCCAATAAAACGATCCCCCAATGGATTTTTGGGTTCTGAGGCCTCTATCCCCTGAAACTGGATATCACTTTTTTGAGGGGTGGGGGTGGGGGGGGGGTCTGCTTTTGTCTACCTCATGATATAGTATTGTATGTATGTGCTGCAATTTGATCACTGGCTGATGTTGCCCTCTTTCCCACGCAAGAAGTCACCTGCACATTCTCCTCACAGACTTTTTGCGAAAGGCGCCTAGGGCCGTCTCGGCTCTTGACAAGCTTTTCCTCTCCTTCTTGTGATCTGCATGTGCTGCCTGTTGTGCTGATTTCGTCTCAACCAACACACACGTGACAGCTCACACGTCACCATACGGGGATCCCTCGCCGTTGGCAGTAACGAGTACTGTCCGTTCGGCAGATACAACTTCACCCTGATCACCTGCAGCACTGCGTACTTCCCTCCCTGTTTGTATTAATCCCTTGAGTACTTTGAAGTAGCTCTAACGATGGCTTCTACATCAGCGGCGAGCGGCGGCAACGGAGGACGCGAAAAAGGTGGAAAAGGAGGCAAAGGTCGCGGACGAATCATCATTTGCGGGAACTGTCACAAGAGTGGTCATTATTCGTACGACTGTCCTGAACGTGGAGATGCAGAACCAGCCAAGCCTCCGAGTCCTTGTACGTGGTGCGGCGGCGACCACTGGTCATATTCTTGCGACACTGCTGCGAAACGCCGCTCCCAGGGCGTGTGTCTGAAATGTGGCGACCCCAATCATTGGCTCCGTGCTTGCCCCCACCACACTGCTGAGACACAGGCCGCAACGTTGAATGTATGGTGCCTCAGATGTGGCAACACAGACCACTCCACAAGCCGCTGTCCTACTACCTCTGCTCCGGTACACAATCCAAGCGAGTCTGATGATATCCGCGTCTGTACTTGGTGTGGAGTACTGGGACATGACATAAGTGACTGCTTCCGCCGAGTTCCTAGCCAGGTCAAGGAATATGATGCAAAATTTGCCACTCTCGATGACCGCATCACTGAGGAACTTGCTCCCATCAAAAAGGCTCTGGCTCAGTATGATACTCTCAGCTCTGATGTGAAGCAACTGACTACCAGGGTAGACCACCTGTACACATGGAAAGCCAGCACCGATACCACGCTGAAATCTGTTCAAGCAAAAGAGACTGAGTTTGATAAACTCCTGGATGGTCTGCCCACGTGGAAACGACAAGTTGACGCCAGTCTCCATAATGGACAGGCACGCTTTGATGACTTCCTATCCAAACACTGGCAGCCAGTAAAGAAGAAATTTGACCAGATGCTTGAGGAGTGGCAGGCCTGTGGTAGAGAAAAACGCACGCGCGTCGTTGCTGAGATTTCTGACGATGATGACGAGAGAGACCTCTATGACCCTGCCAACGATGACAAGGCAGTACCAATGGCAGAGCGTGATGGTGCTCCAGCTCCCAGCAGGTCCCCAAAACGGCCCAAAGGACAACAGCCATGGCTAAAGATCAAACCTCTCACATCAGATGATCCGCAATGGACAGAACAACTGCTGGATGTACTACTGCAGGAGTGGCAGGAGCGGTATACCACTCGACTACGTGCCTGGCTACAAGTCCATTCCACAGACGAAATGGTCGCTACTGTTGAGTCCATAAGTGGTTGTGAGAACACACGCGCGCGCAATAGCTGCATTCGATCCGTTCTGAAAAGCGCACAAGTGCATCCACACATTTTTTCCGACCAAGACAGGGGAGGCCAGAGCCGCTGATCTGCCCTGACGAAGGTGCCTTCGATGATGTCATCACCGATGTTCAATCACATCTACAACATCTAATGGCTGACGTCTCCCTCGCACAACACATACTGCGTGCCACCACATCATGCACTCCTGTCACAAAGCAATATTATCACCCCATGAGGATACCACACATGTCCGACACACACAGCATAACACAATACGGCCTGACTAACACACAAGCGCGCACATACCTCATGTATCACGCCATCGACAATAAAACAGATCACGCCATACGTGACATACAAACTGCCATTGACACTCTCAAGCAGGGTGCATCTGCACAGACTGCTCTGTGGCACCGGTGCAGACAATTGGACGTCTCTGCTACCCCCCCCCCGTCCGCCGGCACATGCTGTACGATTCATTTCTGCTACGCTACAAGCCCATCAACTGTGGTTCCACGTTTCATGTCTCTTGCAAATTAGTAACCAGCCACTAGACCATCAGCACCAATTTTACAAGTACATTCCCCAGCATGAAGAGATAACAGCTTACGCCATCTGGTCTGATGTAAGTGACTGTGTGCCTACCCTGCAGCAAACCATGTTACTCTGGATCTGGTGTAGACCACAGGAGGCACACACAATGCTCCATAGCCTGCCCTACATAATGTTGATTGCTCAAGCTGACTTTCAGGTGACAGCATGGTCCTTGTATGCTACTCCTGAGGCATGCACGTCCTTAGACCACATCCAACACAGTCGCATACGTGCCTTTTTCCAAAGCCGAAAAAAACATTATGTTCTGCCTGATGCCATTATACCCGACCGTGAGTCTGTCTGCCGACTATGCACACATTGCATACGTCACGCACACACACACAAGCAGCTGGGTAATTGGGCTGCTGCAATTCAGTTCCGCATGAAGTACCTCCCCTATGAGTCTCATTTTTCCCTGAAAATGATCCGAGCTGCTTCTCGTGTTCACTCGTGGGATATATCTGTACCACCTCCTGATGAATTCATTTATGCTATTTTGCACTTGCATATGATATGCATATATGTTGGGCGTACCCACCTTGCTCTGATTCAACGCCTTCGGAAACACATTACCACTGCCTTGGCACACGCCGAGGACTGTCGGTTACACCAGCTCCTACGGACCACCAACTTGGAGGACTGGTACATTGTACCTTTACAGGCAGTCTGGGGTAAATTGCCAGCAGCCATTGCTGAGCGGGCCTGGTGGGACAAGTACAGACGATGGGCCATCAACGACCTACCGCCTGCAATCCCACATGAAAACGGGAAACCCTGTAAAAAGGTACCACACCGCGCTGTACAAGTATTCCGTAGCCTGTCTGTTGCAAAGGCTGACAGAGATTTTGTCCGGACTGCTGCTCTGCAGAAGGAAGCTGCTAACATTGCACGAGAACTGCAGATTCCTCTTTTCATGCCTGCATATGTGAGAGTCCCATACCTCAATGGAGAGCAAAAACCTGCCCTTGCACGCATCATCACCCGCATGCTACGCAGAGTCCAATGCACTTCCTGGGAACGTCAGGCCCTGAAGTCACGGATCTTCCTGGTGCGCACAGTCCCACACACGACCCGTTCTATTTTTGAACGTCACAGCAACAAGTGTGAGCGAATCGATGTTCCACCCCCCTGTCACTGTGACGAAATACATCGTGGTATCTGGGAATTAGGGGGCACTGTCACACTGCATCAGGGTCACTTTGCACTTTTGCCTGTCACCCTGAACTACAAAGAACAGGTGCTACGTTCCAAAGATCCACTCCCTATCCGTGGGGCAGATGCCCGTACCAAGGCTATTTCTGAATGCGTTGCTCTTGCACGCATGCTGAATGTCCCGTTTCCTGAGAACTGGGAAGTGTCACTGCCCCAGCATCTTTTTCCTGAAACTGGGAATATGCTGAACTGGGCACAACATATTGCAGAGCAAGTTTCCACTGTAGCCATTGTTCGTGTCGTTGACAAATTCCCTGGAGCACTGTGGGGCTTTGGCCGCAATTGGATGTGGCAGCAACTACAACAGTTTCTTTGCAAGGAAAAATACCAGTCACACCACACTTCGCCAAAACAAATCATACAGGGCCTTACTGAACTGCTCACCAGACGCACCTGGTCGGTATCTCGAGACGCTCGTATGGCACTGCTGTATTTAATTGGCAAGGGAAAGTCACTATGCCTGCCTGCCATCACTTGGCGTCCAATTTGTGCTGTTTCCAGGCCCGTCATACCCAGACACCGGCTGCGCCTTGCTGCGCGTGCATTTTCATGTTTCTTGCGAGTTTTGACCAGCGAAATTACTGGCTGTTTTCACCACCATCACGTACACAGCGTCGCTGCCTGGTACGAATGGCTGGATACCTGGTCGTGTGATTACATCGGTGAAGCCGATTGTAAAGACCAGTTTAATAACGTAGACCCCAAACTGGTTGTACAGTACCTCCGGGACAGCACAGAATGGCTTAAAACACAACGCAAGTGGCGAGCCACACAAATGTGCTGGTCTATCCATAAGACGGACAAGACAATGGATCGTGCTGGCAAAGCCACTGATTTTAACTTTTCTGTCATTACACATGAGGACTTAATTCAACTGATTGAATTCTCCTTGTGTCGCGACAATTTCTGTTGGGCTGCTGGACAGGTTTGGCAGCGACTTTTCGCCATACCAATGGGCGGATCTTTTAGCGCACAATCCGCCGATCTATATTGTATATGGGCATTCCACTTGCACAAGGCACGATCCAGACAATGGGGCGTTCTCAGTACGTCTTCTGGAGGGTATCCTATATGGCGCACTGCCACGGGTCGCCTTATGGCCTTAGCCCAGTTCCGAGACAATATTATTGTAGCTTCTAGAGGCCCACGCGCTGCGGACGCCATGCGCGAAGTGTGCGGTACATTGTCTACGGTGTGGAAGCTACCCGTACTTTGCCCCTGCATGGATAAACCTACAGACCAGTGCAAGTCGATGTGCATGACCGGCGAGCTTCGTGCCTTAGGCATATGTATGCACCGCGCAAACGGCCAAGGCTCTTGTGTTGCACATCCATCTGCATTCACTGCCAATTGGTCCCTGAAGCTAGGGCCCCCACTACAGTCTTCCTGGGCCGTACAAGACAGCGCGCTGGCTAACTTATACACCAGCGTCCTCGTAAATTGTCTTCCTTTTGTTCGCTCCTGGGGGGGTCTACTTCTCAGTTGCGCTGCATGGATCAATATGGGACTCCTGTGCGGACATTCTACGGCAGTCACACTGCGTGCTGCCCATCGCGCCTTGACACGGGTTGTAGCCCGCACCCCCTATGCCATAGGTCCCAGCCGCAGGTGTATCGCTTTTCTGATGCCCTCTTTGCCTTCTACGAAACAGCATATCGCCGGCCTAGTGTGCACCTGGCTCAGCCGCTGCGCACATTGGGACGACTACCGATATGCGTCATTTCATGTTTCACACCCGGGTGGGCATCATGACTGGTGCGCTGATTGGAACACCGACTGGGTTGTGCTACAGAGCATCGCCAACCTCCCACCTTCCGGTGGGAGGGGAGGGGAGGGTCTGCTTTTGTCTACCTCATGATATAGTATTGTATGTATGTGCTGCAATTTGATCACTGGCTGATGTTGCCCTCTTTCCCACGCAAGAAGTCACCTGCACATTCTCCTCACAGACTTTTTGCGAAAGGCGCCTAGGGCCGTCTCGGCTCTTGACAAGCTTTTCCTCTCCTTCTTGTGATCTGCATGTGCTGCCTGTTGTGCTGATTTCGTCTCAACCAACACACACGTGACAGCTCACACGTCACCATACGGGGTCAAAAGTTTGTGCTCAGAAGGATTTGAACGAGGGTCCAGTAGAACAAAGGTTGTGGATTGAGCGGCGCCGCTGGTGGTCAGCTGACCGGGAGTTGATTCACCGACGTTTCGGCTGTCGAGCAATTGCATTACCGCTCGACTGCTGTTTGATCTAAACCTGATCCCCGTTGCTTGTACGAGAGTCCGCCACTGAAAAAACCCAAACTGTGTGTTTCTGTCTGCCTGCTTGCCTGCCTGCTTGCCTGCTTGCTTGCCTGACTGACTCCTTGCCTGACTAACTGACTGATTGGCTGACAGTCCGCCTCTTCGAGGTGCACTGCCGTAGGCAATAGAATTTCCATTAGCATGTAGATTCTATTGAATCTCCCACCAAAAGGCAAATCAAGCCTATAAACGCAAGTTGGGACCAAAAATGTGTATGGGAGAGAAGCAATGGATACTTAGTGACTGTGTGCCCCCGCGTCACAGGCTAAAAATGTGCTTTTTGGGGGGAGGGGGATGATTCTTTGTTCCGGCTGCAGCGCCCAATTTTGGGGGATGGGGAACATGTTTGTTCATTCCAACGGAGAT
The DNA here is from genome assembly GCA_964036045.1 of Eutreptiella sp. 'Long Island Sound 2002'. Lineage (NCBI taxonomy): Eukaryota > Euglenozoa > Euglenophyceae > Eutreptiales > Eutreptiaceae > Eutreptiella > Eutreptiella sp. 'Long Island Sound 2002'. The sequence continues at coordinate 6,954,384 of OZ038400.1, read as the reverse complement.
TTAGCCATTGTGTTCACCAAACACCCGTAGTCCAGCCGTTAGCCAAGCCAGACAAGCTGTAGTTTGAGCACAGGCGTGCACAAGTCATTTGTGGGATCATCGCAGCACCGGACAGCTCTGCACCTTGAGTCCGAGACGTTGTCTCGAGTGCCATATGATGAACAGGGTACGCCACCTCACCTTCGCCTGGACAAAAAAAAACTAAGGTGAACACAAGTGTGCACAATGCGAAGCGGGCCTATTCACGCAATTGGTGTGCCAATTGGCATGACCATTGGCCACGGTTTGGCAGCATCCTATTTCATGGGGAACAAATGGTATTTATCGAGTGCCCCGTCATGCCGTATCCAGTGCCTCCCAAGGTGGAAACACATAAGATGGTCCAACCACCACCCTAGACCAGCAACTAGGTCATGCCCCTGTGACGCTGCCCCATCTATTCGTCATTTGTGGGGGTGCTAATCCTGCAGCGCACCCTGAGGCGCACAATTTGGGTAATTATCGTGGAACAGGGGAAATTGTACCGTTTTGTACCTGCAGCTCACTCATGGCTAAGTGGACATATGCATTTGGGGCTCATTTGGGGCTCAGTAATGCATTGTGGTGTCTTCCTTCCTACTTCCTTCTCGCAAAATTGAGGGAAATTGATGCGGTGCTAATTGCCCGAAAGCTAATTACCGTTACCCTGCGGTGCCTGCGGCGCGCAGTAAGCACTCCCACACTGCACATTTTGCCTTTTATGCCATAGCGGTCGCCATCTGCGAATGCGGCCAGAGGTTTTCGCCCCATGTGGTCTCCAAATGCATCGCTGGGTAGCTGCGGGGTGCCTTCAGTTGACTGAGTTGGCGGTTTCTGTGTCTACAGGGAGGAGCGAGGGCGGGCTCTGCGAGTGCGTAACTTGGACAGGCCATGCCAGATGTTTGTCTTATCGACCGTCGGCGCACCCTCCCCCCACAGCCGAGGAAGTGCGGATTGGTGCCGCGACAGGCAACTCCGGGCCCAATCCTCAGAATTTCGGGGAACGGGTTGTCTATCACCGTGGGTGTTTTTTTTGTGGTTGGTATGGCCCTTTCCGCGGCTGTCTAACCAGCCAAGTGTGGGCACAGGGACAGGGCTGCATACCCATTTCGCTAGCAGCTCTTGAATTGGGCATGGATGCATGAACATGGGACTGGGTATGCAGAGGATGGGCCACAGGTGTATGGACCTGTACCAAGCAGGTCATCACCATGTGCCGGGTGCTCATTGCTGACAACAATGTCACTGATGATGTTGTATTGATCTTTCGCTGTTGCTTCCACCGTAGCCTTTGCAAGGGCGGCAGGTGTGGGACGCAACAGCCTTCATAGCCCCCCCCCCCCCGTCTAACGAATGCCTTGTCCAACAAACACGTCCGTTCGAACTGTAATTCTTGGGGACCTGCTTCATGGGGTCCCGGGTTTAGGACCTGAATTGATTGGGTACCGAACGGCGTGTCCAACGAACACTCCTGTTGGGACCTCATTTTTTCAGGACTTTATTGTTCGCTGGATAATGGAGAGGGGGGGGTATCCCATAGCGTCGGCCGGGGGAGGGGGCTGCTGCGCTCTTCCCTCGGTGGGGCGCTGCGTGTGGCTCGGGAGGGTGCCGCTCTTTGGGGGGCTTGGGTGGGACCTCCTCGTGCCTTTTGCAGGAGTTGTTACTCTACCATGGCCTCGCTCCAGGATGGCCCCCCGATGCTGCCGTCCCGCCTCAGTGAGTTGTACGGCGACATGGACTCGATGTCGCGGGCAAGCGGCCTGGAGGTCACGCCGCTCCACGACCCCAACCCCCTCCCCCGCCTCGCCACCATCGACAGCGTGGCGAGCGCGGACACCCTGGGCAGCTCGTCCGTCAAGATCGGGGACCTGCATCGAAGTGTGTGCCCCCTTCGTGCGGTCTTGGAGGAGTGTCTGTGGTGCATGCGCAGGGCGACCAGATATTTGCTCGGGGGGGGTTACCCCCCCCCCCCGTTGTATAAGCTACGTTCTTGTCCAAGCTACAGCAGGCGTAGGGACCGTATTAATTTGGGACCTAATTTTAATCCGGTACCAAACGTAGTGCAGCCACACAAAACATGGGTTTCGTGACGAATTTGCGAGTCACATAGAGTCATGGACACATTTGTTGTGAGTGTTTGCCCACTTGAACCCACATAGCTCTGATTTTGGGGATGTTTGTGCATCATATTCCCCTTGCTTGCACCAGCTCGCCATGCAATCCTCTCTTTTTGAACCTGGGCGCCCGGTGTCGGTAGTTGTATGTGTCGCGTGCAAGCTACACCCGTGTCCAAGCTACAGTAGGCGTAGGGACCGTATTAATTTGGGACTTTGGCGTAGCTTATACAGGGGGGGGGGGGTATTAAAACGGCCGCACACCGCAGGAAGAGGGGGGGGTACCCCCCCCCCTAGACCCCCCCTCCCTCCTCCCCTTCCGCATGTACATACGATAGTGGAGCACCCCAACCAAGAAGGGGACACAAGCAATTGTGTGTTGATGTCACTATTGGATTAAGGGCTGAAATTGTCTATGGCGGGGACATTCAGTCAATCAGAACCGACCATTGTTCCCCCCTCCTCCCCTTCCAATGTTTGAGGCTGACTTCGGCGCCAAGAGGATTAAGCCGGTGCCACAGAGCAGCAAGGGCAGCAGGGTTTTTTGTGCCGCCATGGGGCGGTACAGTATCTTTTAGTTTTTGTGCTGCCACTGGGCAGCAGGGTTATGTCAGCTGCCACAGAGTGACTTTTGTGGTCAGTGCCAACTTTAGACCCCAACTTTGGACCCCTCAGTGCCAATTTTAGACCCCAGCTTTAGACCCCCCAGTGCCAACCTTAGACCCCTTGGTTTGTTGTGTCCCTGCATTCTGCCTTTTGTTTTGCTTTGTGTGAAGTGGAAGAGCAGTGAGTATCATTCTTGATGTTTTGCATGCGATTTCCTTGGTACATGGGTTAATGCCAGGCATTGAAGCTTCGCCTCGCTGCAGGACGTTCCCATGGGTTGTGTGCTCCTGCAGCCAAGTGCACCCGGCGTCCCAGGGCAAAGAAGCCACAGCACAGCGAGTGCAGCAAAAGCACCCACAGCAGCACGAGCAATAGTGATTCTAGCAGCAGTAGCGGCAGCAGTAGCAACAGCGCGAGCAACGGTTAGCTACCAATTGTAGAAGCTATTGTGTGTCTGTTCAATCTGCTTTTGCTTTTGGCCGGGGTCACATGTTTGCACTCGTGACCACCACATGCAGTTTGCTTGGTAAATGAGCACATGGCTTTCAGCATTGTGCATTTTTTTCCCCGAAAAGTGTGTAAGTATGTACTTGGTTACGAGATAATGAGCGGAAGTTCAAGTGGCGGAGGCATCCCAGTGCTGGTCACAATGCCATGACATCACATAGCAATTGCACACTGCAGTCTATTTCCTTCCTTCACCTTGCTGGGTGTCCATGTTCGTGCCACACACTATCTCCATCTCTGGTATGCCCCCCCTTGTGCCGCCCTGTTTGCCCTCAGATATGAGCATCATGTCCAGCGCGGACGCCCCACTCCTGCCCAGGGCGGGCCACTCCATCCTCCTCCAGAAGGAGGACCTGCTCTGCGCCGTTTGCCTCTCATACCTCTGCGCTCCGCGGACGCTGGACTGTGGCCACACGTTCTGCTGCCTGTGTCTCTTGGAGGCGACAGTGAACTCTCCAAGTTACAACACGTGTCCCCTGTGCCGGACGTCGATGGTGTCCATGGACGTGGACAAGCTGCCCATTGACAAGGAGAAGGAATTGCGTGTGCAGCGGGTCATTGCTCCGGAGGTAGTCCTTTCTGTGTGATGCGGTGTGTGGCTTTTAGTGTGGAATGTATGGTGCGTAGTATGTGGTATTTGGTGTGTGGTGTGTGGTGTGTGTGTGTGTGTGTGTGTGTGTGTGTGTGTGTGTGGTGTGTGTGTGGTGTGTGTGTGTGTGCGTGTGTGTGTGTGTGTGTGTGTGGTGTGTGTGTGGTGTGTGTGTGTGTGTGTGTGTGTGGTGTGTGTGCGCTGTGTGGTGTGTGCTGTGTGCTGTGTGCTGTGTGCTGTGTGGTGTGTGTGCTGTGTGGTGTGTGGTGTGTGTGTGTGTGCTGTGTGGTGTGTGTGTGTGTGTGTGTGTGTGGTATTTGTGTGTGTGTGATGTGTATCGTGTGTGTGTGTGTGTGTGTGTGTGTGTGTGTGTGTGTGTGTGTGTGTGTGTGTGTGTATGTGTGTGTGTGTGTGTGTGTGTGTGTGTGTGTGTGTGTGTGTGTGTGTGTGTGTGTGTGTGTGTGTGTGTGTGTGTGTGTGTGTGTGTGTGTGTGTGTGTGTGTGTGTGTGTGAGCGGGTGGTTACACCCGGCTCCATGTTTCTTCTGGTCCTCCCTGCCTGTTTTTCCTTTTTCCTGTCTCTTGCAGGCCAGGGGCCAGGCACTACCAGCCACCGGCTTCTGGCGTCAACACCGATGGGTTTGGTAATACAGGCCTACTCCTTCTCCCCGCCTCTCTTCCGCGCAAATGCAAAAGATACCGACAGGGATATCTCGTGGGCATGAAAGGACTGCTGCGTAGTGCGAACATGCGATTGTTTCCCCTCCCCATGGTCAGTGGGTGCCTAGAGTAGTTGTCGTACATGACTCCAGCACTATGCCAGGATGATATCACGACTGTCTCCTCTATCACTTCACTTCAGAAAGGCGCCTAGCCTTGACATCATGACATTCACAATGCTTTCTGCTTTGTTCTTGTTTTGATGCTCACTGGCCTGACGAGGTGTTCCTGGTGCTAACATCGTTCTCCACTGCGCTCGCGGTCAGTGGTTTTCTTGTTGGTTCCTGCACAAGTGTGTGGTCTGTCGTTGGCACGCTTAGTGACCGCTCGGCAGTTATCGTTTCGTTCGCGCATTGCGTCGCTTGGCAGTCCTTCGTCCAGTTGTATCCCTTGCCCTCCTGTCCACTACACTATCATGTCCGATATCGTCATCTGCGGCCGCTGTCACAAGTCGGGTCACAGGGCTCCCCAGTGTCCTGAGGCCCCTTCGGGCAATGCTTCCTCTGGCGGTGCACGTGGCCCGCCTCCAGCACCCTGTTGGACATGCGAACTCATCCCTGGTGCGGACGCCCTTCATTGGGGCGATGAGTGTCCGGTTGCGGCTGAACGCCTCAAGAATCGGGAATGCACACTATGTGGTAGCAAACACCACTGGAAGAAGGGCTGTGATAAATACGTCGCCGAGAAGCATACAGCTAAGAAGCCACAAACAACATATTTCTCTACTGGTCCCCGTCGAGCTAATCGGTCATGGTGCTTGCGCTGCGGTACAAAAGACCAACACCCGACATGTGATTGCTCCTCTATCAGCCCCTCCATCATCTTCCCTGCTGGCCAAGATAAAGAAGATCTTGCTGACATCTGTGAGTGGTGTGCGATTCAAGGCCACAATTTGCGCGAATGCATGAGGCGAGCACCGATACAGGCGGAGGAAAACCGATCTGGGCTTTCAGCTTTGACATCCCGATTTGATGCCCTGGAAAAGAGTATTGGCGATCTCGGTGGCCTGTCTCAAAAAGTAGATGGTCTTCAATCTCAAATGTCAGATCTTCTTAAACAGCAGTCTTTGCACGAGCATCGCCTTCACGATTTGGAAACGTGGCGAGCGGAAGCCACCTCGTCCATCTCTCAAGCAGTATCCCAGTCTCGATTGGATAGTTTCGTACAGTCTCGGTTTGCAGAGACAGAGCAACGTGCTGTTCAGGCTCTTCCTCGGTCGGCGTTCGAGTCTTTTGTCTCGTCTCGTTTCGATCCCGTGGAAAAAGTAGCGTCTGAGGCCGCTCCCCTTGCGACCTTTGAGGATTATGTGGTCGCCATGTCCGCTGCGGGTTTCTCGTTGGAGTCTGATTCCGCTATGGCTCCTGCACGAGTTACCGGTGTTGCCAGGGGGGCAACAGTGTTGGAAGACGGTGATCACGGGAGCCCGGCGGAAAGAGCAAAGGCCCGCGCAGCCAAGCGGGCTCACACGCCATCGGGGTCTACGGCTAAAGGAGCAGTCGCCTCCCCCAGTTCATCCTCCTCCTCCCTCCGGAGAGGCACTGGTGGTTCGTGTTTAAGAAATGGGCTTGTAACGACGTACCACCGGGGATCTGCTCCCCAGACAGCCCACAGAGGTCGAGAGGTTGGCTCAACCAGAGGGTATTAGCAATCCTGCAGGGTATTAGAGACGCCAAACGAATCAGGGATTTTGCCAGGTTAAAATGGCTTCAACACGATCTGCGGGATTTGGCTTCCAAACTCAATGTTCCCTTGTACGTAGTTGGTACGGTCGTGGTTCCCAACCTGACTCCCAACCAGAAAGCAGCCATCCACCGTGTCTGTAGGAAGCTAGTAGGGTCCGTTGTCGGTGCAGCGTGGGAAAAACAAGCGTTAAACAAAGCAATCCGCATCACCAGAAGCACACCGCAAACGGTCCAAAGAGTTTTTGAGAGAAAGGCGCGACAATACGATAAGCTGCAGGCTCAGCCGCCTTGCTCCTGCCACCAGGCATCTAACATACCAGGCACGCGCATAATCATCGATGGTCATGTTGCCTTTTGCCCCATCGCCATCCCCTACCACGACGGCTCCACAGCTCGCCCCAATGACCCCCTCCCCCTCAACGGTCACAAAGTCCGCCAACAACTCCTTCAGGACTTAACCACTATGGCTCAACAGATTGGTGCTACCCTCCCTCCTCCCCTCACATACTTGCCTCCTGCTCTTTGGCCCGAGTCCGGAGCTCGCCTCCGGTCAGTTGTGCAACTTGCAGACCAAGTCACAAAACATTTCTATGTCCGAATTGTGGACAAGGGGGTTGGGGTCATGTGGGGGTTCTGCCGCCACTGGGTGTGGGGGGTCTTACAGAAGTTTCTTGCCGATGAAGGCTACACACCTGCCCCCGGAGACCCGTCCTTGACTGTGTCCGCCATTCGCAGCGACATCATGCGCCGCGGCTGGGAAATGAACGAGGCGGGCCAATTGGCCATACTGTACCTTATAGGGAAAGCCAAAAGCCTCACCAAAGGTACCTGGCTCTGGCGCGGAATCACCGCCCTGCCCCACCCCTTCCTCCCCACTTTCCTGCGGTGTTTAAGTGATGAACTTCCCTGCCCCTTCCTGGCCCACAGCATCAACGATGTTTCATCATGGTTCCATGATCTTGATTCCCTGGGTTGCCGGTATATTAGTGAAGTGGACTGCAAAGACCAATTCAACAACATCAAACCCGAAGACGTCATCTCACATCTCACCTTTGCCTGCGAGTGGCTCGTAAAAAAGAAGCGCTGGCGCATGTCGGAGGTTGTGTGGTCGGTACATAAAGAGAGTAAAAAACTTGACAGAGCGGGGAGGGGGAATTAAGCCAAGTTTTCGTATATTACCCAGGGCTCCTTAGAGGACACTGTGACGTGGGAGATGAAATACAACAACTTCATTCTCAGCGCAGGAAATCTCTGGTGCAGGCATGGCTGTATACCGATGGGGGGTTCTTTTTCGGCACAGGCTGCAGACCTCCACAGCCTATGGTCCGTTTACATCCACAGGGGCCTTTTTCGCCGCCTGCGTACTCTCCGCGTCACCGACTCGGGTTTTCCGTACTGGGAGAACAGCCACGGGCGAGTCTCGATGCAGCAATTCAGAGACAACATCCTCGTAGCCTCCAGTTACCCTGACTCCCCCCAGGTGCAACTGATTCAGACAATCTGCAATATTTTACGCCAATGCTGGGGATTGCGTGTTCTCTGTGACTGTGCCACGGAACACTCAGATGCTTGTCTTTTTCGGTGCCACCACCACTCCACCCCGGCCCCCCGTTATTGCCTTGTCCGTGGCCTCGATGGACAGGGGTCCTGTTACACCCACCCTAGCGCCCTAGAGTCATCCTGGTTCCTGAAACTCAGCCCCCCTCTTCTATCCCCTGACCTGGCCCACCCCTCTTACCTCCCGTGCCTTTTAACCGGCGTCCTCAGTAATAGCAAACGATGGTGCGTGACGTGGGCGGGGGAGTTATTGTCGGTGGCGGCTTGGCTCCAGGTGGCGGTCCTGTCCGGATGGCCGCTGACGCTGATACGCAGAGCAGCGCACTCAGCGATCGCCAGGGGGTTGTCCGCGAGCCAACACGATTTTTCACAGACCGTCCACTTCATGTACCACCTCCTACCCCACCTCCCAAGACGCCGCTGCTGCATCCTGCACCTCTGTCTCCAATGGCTCCGCCACCGGGCAATATGGGTGGGGGACCAATACAGCAGCTGGGCTCTGCCACCTCATTTGCGCGTGTCGGGAATCTCGGGCGCCTGGAACGGAGATTGGCATGCGCTGGTTTATCACCGCCAGTCAATATCCCCCCCGGGTCACCAATGTTCCGACGACTGTCGCCGCCCACCTCCCTCCCACCCCTCTATCCCCTCTGTCCTCCCTGCCACCCCCCTGTCCCCCCCCGCTCCGACCAGCCATCCCAGTTCAGTCATTGTGTGTGTGTGAGCGGGTGGTTACACCCGGCTCCATGTTTCTTCTGGTCCTCCCTGCCTGTTTTTCCTTTTTCCTGTCTCTTGCAGGCCAGGGGCCAGGCACTACCAGCCACCGGCTTCTGGCGTCAACACCGATGGGTTTGGTAATACAGGCCTACTCCTTCTCCCCGCCTCTCTTCCGCGCAAATGCAAAAGATACCGACAGGGATATCTCGTGGGCATGAAAGGACTGCTGCGTAGTGCGAACATGCGATTGTTTCCCCTCCCCATGGTCAGTGGGTGCCTAGAGTAGTTGTCGTACATGACTCCAGCACTATGCCAGGATGATATCACGACTGTCTCCTCTATCACTTCACTTCAGAAAGGCGCCTAGCCTTGACATCATGACATTCACAATGCTTTCTGCTTTGTTCTTGTTTTGATGCTCACTGGCCTGACGAGGTGTTCCTGGTGCTAACATCGTTCTCCACTGCGCTCGCGGTCAGTGGTTTTCTTGTTGGTTCCTGCACAAGTGTGTGTGTGTGAGTGTGTACTCTCCCAAATTATCCAGGGTTTGGCGACTTTTAATGTCCTGGCCGCTCTCGCGACGGGAGGGTCAGGGGTTAGTGGGTTAGCCTGCCTTCGGCCTGCCCTATCCCACCCCTGGCCCCCTGGTATGTCGCGGCGCGGCGGAAGGACGTCTGCCATGGGCTATGTGCCCTCCTTGGAGGCCCTCCTGTGGCTGTGCTGCGGCCCCTGCGAGCCTCGGTGGGGCAGCACCGCCGCCCTCGGCCTTGCCGGACCTCCCAAATTATCGAGGGTGCCTAACGGGGAATCCAATCTTCGTTTGTTCTGTACGGACTTCTGGTACAGCGCAGCTGCCAGAGGCCGCCCAGAACTTCATCTTGAACACGATGCATCCCCCAAGATGCAAGCCCTTCCCTGCCTGTCCCCGTTACTGCAGAAAGGCGCCCATTGGCGGCGAACATGCTCTGTCTTGTTTGACGCTCCAACTGACGAGGATTCTGACACTCGGAACCCGAGTTGTCCCCGTTTGTGTTGCAATCGTGTGTGTGTGTGTGTGTGTGTGTGTGTGTGTGTGTGTGTGTGTGTACTGTTTGCCGTGTGCCGTGTGCTGTGTGCTATGTGCTGTGTGCTATGTGCTGTGTGTGTGGGGTGTGTGTGGGGTGTGTGGTGTGTGGTGTGTGGTGTGTGGTGTGTGGGGTGTGGGGTGTGGGGTGTGGGGTGTGTGGTGTGTGGGGTGTGTGGTGTGTGGGGTGTGGGGTGTGTGGTGTGTGGGGTGTGTGGTGTGTGGGGTGTGTGGTGTGTGGGGTGTGGGGTGTGTGGTGTGTGGGGTGTGGTGTGTGCTGAGTGGTGTGTGGGGTGTGGGGTGTGTGGTGTGTGGTGTGTGGGGTGTGTGGGGTGTGGGGTGTGTGGGGTGTGGGGTGTGTGGTGTGTGGGGTGTGTGGGGTGTGTGGGGTGTGTGGGGTGTGGGGTGTGTGGCGTGTGGGGTGTGGTGTGTGCTGAGTGGTGTGTGGGGTGTGGGGTGTGTGGTGTGTGGTGTGTGGGGTGTGTGGGGTGTGGGGTGTGTGGGGTGTGGGGCGTGTGGTGTGTGGGCCGTGTGGTGTGTGGGGTGTGGGGTGTGTGGTGTGTGGGGTGTGGTGTGTGCTGAGTGGTGTGTGGGGTGTGGGGTGTGTGGTGTGTGGGGTGTGTGGGGTGTGGGGTGTGGGGTGTGTGGTGTGTGGGGTGTGTGGTGTGTGGGGTGTGTGGTGTGTGGGGTGTGGGGTGTGTGGTGTGTGGGGTGTGGTGTGTGCTGAGTGGTGTGTGGGGTGTGTGGTGTGTGGGGTGTGGGGTGTGTGGGGTGTGGGGTGTGTGGGGTGTGGGGTGTGTGGTGTGTGGGGTGTGTGGGGTGTGTGGGGTGTGTGGGGTGTGGGGTGTGTGGCGTGTGGGGTGTGGTGTGTGCTGAGTGGTGTGTGGGGTGTGGGGTGTGTGGTGTGTGGTGTGTGGGGTGTGTGGGGTGTGGGGTGTGTGGGGTGTGGGGTGTGTGGTGTGTGGGGTGCGGTGTGTGCAAACTGGGGTGCGCCTGCAACACGCACTGCCGGCTGTTGCATGGGTCAGGAAACCATGGGGGAGGAGACGAAGAGAAGAGCCGCAGCCATGATGCTGAGGTAGGCCCGAGGGGGTCATCCTGCCGACGACGCACCCAAGTCTGTGGGGGCCAGCAAGGCACCACGGGGCTGGCGAGTGGGTGCGCCCCTCAAGGGGACCGCATCTCCACATTCTCCTGTGGTGTGTGGTGTGTGGTGTGTGGTGTGTGGTGTGTGGTTTGTGGTGTGTGTGGTGTGTGGTGTGTGGTGTGTGTGTGTGTGTGTGTGCTGTGTCTTGTGTCTTGTGTGTGTGTGTGTGTGGTGTGTGGTGTGTGGTGTGTGGTGTGTGGTGTGTGGTGTGTGGTGTGTGGTGTGTGGTGTGTGGTGTGTGGTGTGTGGTGTGTGGTGTGTGGTGTGTGGTGTGTGGTGTGTGGTGTGTGGTGTGTGCTGTGTGGTGTGTTCTGTGTGCTTTGTGGTGTGTGTAGGTGAGTGACATATGGTTTGTGGTGTGTGGTGTGTGGTGTGTGGTGTGTGGTGTGTGGTGTGTGGTGTGTGGTGTGTGGTGTGTGGTGTGTGGTGTGTGGTGTGTGTAGGTGAGTAACATATGGTGTGTGGTGTGTGGTGTGTGGTGTGTGGTGTGTGGTGTGTGGTGTGTGGTGTGTGGTGTGTGGTGTGTGGTGTGTGGTGTGTGTGTTCCCCCCTCTGCTGCCCAGGGGCGCGTGACCTCACCGTGGTGTGGGGGTGAAACCGGGGGGGGGGGGTCCCCCCCGGGCTAACACGCAATCTAGGGGGTGCCCTGGTCCAGCCGCGGCGGCCAGGGCACGGGATCGCGCGCCCCACCCCCCGCCGGCCACCGTGGGAGAGTCACGATGGCACAGGGCGGGCTCCACCGGGGGGTGGCGGTATGCGGGAGTAACCCGGGTCCCCCTGTGACCCAGCCCTCTCCAGGGCTCGTGTGCGCTCCCCTACCCCAACCCACTGCACCTTGTGTTCTGCACAGGTACATCATGGGGTGGGGATATCGTCCTATCCGACGCCCGTCCGGGCCTGGGGCACAACCACTATGGCCTTCGGCCAGAGGCCTGATGTCACGGGGGGCTACCGGTCCTGCCTTGCGATGCAATGCGGGGCAACCGTGACATCAGGCCTCACAGCCACGCGCCCTGCAGCACCCGGCGGGTTGCCTGGACCGGAGCTGGGAGGTGGTGGAATAAAGGGGAGACAGCATCGGGGCGGAGGTAAGGGCCAGTGCCTGCCGCTACGGTGCTCACTGCGCCGGGGTAATGGCACCTGCCTGCAGCCTCGACGTCTGGCTCCCCAGGAATTGCTGCGAAACAAGGGGAGGCCCCCCGTCACTGTCTCTGTGCCCGTGCGGGGCGACGGAACCGATACGTGGAGTTACGTACTGATATAAGGGGAGGCCCCCCGGTCCCGTGGGTTGAACTGCTTTACTGAAATAAGGGGAGGCCCCCCGGCCCTCCACCCATGCGGGTTGGAGCGAGTATGACTCAGTACCATTATTGAAATAAGGGGCGGCACCCCAGTCCTGGTGGCCCTTCTTTGAGAGAAGAGACATGTGAAACAAGGGGAGGCCCCCCCGCGCCCCCCATGCCGGGAATCCCACGTGGGGCGGCCGGATGGAATACGTTGGATGAAATTGAAGTAAGGTGAGGCCCCCCGAGTTCAAACCACAGGTGGCGCCATCAGCGTCGCTGCCAAAGGGAATGATATATGAACAAAGGGGAGGCCCCCCGTGTGTTGTGCCGGGGAGGGGCGCCATCCCCTCCCGGCGAGACGTAGCGCCCTAAGAGGAACCGAGGGGGGGCGCCATCCCCCCTAGGCCCCGGATGTGTACGTATCAAGTAAAGTAAGTACGTTATTGAAAGAACCTCAGTATTGTATAATGTACGCCTCCGGCCAACAACCAGGGAGGGCCGGAGGTCCGGGTAAAAGCCCCGGACCCCCCAACGGCAGCCCCAAAGGTGAGCGCACCACTGGAAGGGGCATGTCTGCGGGGTAAATACATGCGCTGAGTAAACATATAACGTAATAGATAGTGCTTACTGCTATAATTAATGCTTCAACGGGTAAATGCCCCCCCCTCCGGGGCCAGTTTAGTGCGCACCCCCCAGAGCCGGACTCGACCGGCCGTGCTGAGGCGAGCCCAGCAATGGGTATGACAGGCCAGACTTTAAGTGCTGGTAGTCACGCCTCAGCACACTCCGTGGGCTTAAAAGGCCCACGGGGGCCCCAAATACCGTTTCGTTCGGGAGTTAAGCCCCGGCGGAATTCGGGGTTGGTCGTGGTTAAGAGGACTCACGTTGAGTCCCTGCTACTGTTACCCCGGGGTTATGACCTCCGGTACTGCCTGCTTACTTGCCTGCTGCTGCTAAGAGATAGGAACGGGGTAGGACTACCCCCCCCCCCCCCAACCCCCAGCCGGACACGGCACCGGGGGGCCCCACTGCGGCCGCAAGGGCTACGCGTGGGCGTCTCCTGGTTTCTGTCTGGTACAGAAAGGAACTGATAGTTTTCCACGGCCCCCCGAGGCCCCACGGGAGCTGTGGCACCCTGGCCCCCCGGGTCCCGCATGGGACGCGCGGAGATGGGGTCGGCCCGTGGGGATCGGGAGGCGCACGGTCTCGCCATCAACCACACTGGGCCGTGGAGGGATAGTGACGCCCCGAAGAGGATCGCGGGCACACGACACGCTCCCCCCCCACACAGCGGCGGTTACACCCGAGTCCCTCCGGTCCTGCCTGGGCCGCGGAGGGATAGGGACGCCCCGTGGGGGATTTGGGGCACACGGAGAGGTCCCTCCCCCACACAGCGGCGGTTACACCCGAGTCCCCCCGGTCCTGCCTAGGCCGCGGAGGGATAGGGACGCCCCGTGGGGGTTTGGGGGCACACGGAGAGGTCCCTCCCCCACAGAGCGACGGTTACACCCGAGTCCCTCCGGTCCTGCCTGGGCCGCGGAGGGATAGGGACGCCCCGTGGGGGTTTGGGGACACACGGAGAGGTCCCTCCCCAACACGGCGGCGGTTACACCCGAGTCCCTCCGGTCCTGCCTGGGCCGCGGAGGGATAGGGACGCCCCGTGGGGGTTTGGGGACACACGGAGAGGTCCCTCCCCCACACAGCGGCGGTTACACCCGAGTCCCTCCGGTCCTGCCTGGGCCGCGGAGGGATAGGGACGCCCCGTGGGGGTTTGGGGGCACACGGAGAGGTCCCTCCCCCACACAGCGGCGGTTACACCCGAGTCCCTCCGGTCCTGCCTGGGCCGCGGAGGGATAGGGACGCCCCGTGGGGGTTTGGGGGCACACGGAGAGGTCCCTCCCCCACACAGCGGCGGCTACACCCGAGTCCCTCCGGTCCTGCCTGGGCCGCGGAGGGATAGGGACGCCCCGTGGGGGTTTGGGGGCACACGAAGAGGTCCCTCCCCCACTCAGCGGCGGTTACACCCGAGTCCCTCAGGTCTTGCCTGGGACGCGGAGGGATAGGGAAGCCCCGTGGGGGTTTGGGGGCACACGGAGAGGTCCCTCCCCCACACAGCGGCGGTTACACCCGGGTCCCTCCGGTCCTGCCTGGGCCGCGGAGGGATAGGGACGCCCCGTAGGGGTTAGGGGGCACACGGAGAGGTCCCTCCCCCACACAGCGGCGGTTACACCCGAGTCCCTCCGGTCCTGCCTGGGCCGCGGAGGGATAGGGACGCCCCGTGGGGGTTTTGGTGGGCACACGGAGAGGTCCCTCCCCCACACAGCGACGGTTACACCCGAGTCCCTCCGGTCCTGGCTGGGCCGCGGAGGGATAGGGACGCCCCGTGGGGGTTTGGGGGCACACGGAGAGGTCCCTCCCCCACACAGCGGCGGTTACACCCGAGTCCCTCCGGTCCTGCCTGGGCCGCGGAGGGATACGGGCGCCCCGAGGGCGGTTGTAAAGCACACGGAGGGGACCCTCCCCACGCAGCGACGGTTACACCCGAGTCCCTCCGGTCCTACCAGGGCCGCGGAGGGATAGGGACGTCCCGTAGGAGTTTGGGGGCACACGGAGAGGTCCCCCCCCCAAACGGGGGCGGTGACACCCGAGTACCTCCGGTCCTGGCTGGCCGCGGAGGGATAGGGGCGCCTCGTGGGGGAAATTTTGGGGCAAGGTGGGGAACGGGTACGCCCGTAGGGCCTGAGGGTGTATGCCACCCCACCCCACGCGGGGGCGGTTCAACTCGGGTCTTCCCGGCTCTGCCGGGACCCCCAGGGGCGGGGCCTTTTACGGAACCCGTGCGAAGGAGCCTGTGCGGAGGCTCCTGGTCTCTTCACGCACTCTGCTCGGAGGCGAGACGGGCTGCCCTGGCGGCTCCTGCCTCTTCCCCGGCAGGTGGACCGGGAAAGGTCGCCGTCGGTGGATCCACTCCCAACCTGCGTTCTGTCCTACCGCCCTCCATCGCGGAGGGAGGGGTGCGGGGTGCTGAGGTACCCCCGTCTTTGCAGGACACAGAGAGCGCAAAATGAGTGGCCCTATCGACCTGGCTTTTCCCGGAGAACCCGACTACCGGGACTCCCCATTGCTGGATGCCATCCGGCAGGGGTCCCCAGCGGCGCACGGTCGCCTGAGGGATAGCTGGTCAGTGGCCAGCGACAAGGCGCTGCTACAGGCCGCCGCGGAATCCCTCCCGGAGGTCGCCCGAGGGCGCCCAGAGGAGGTGCCGGACGCCCTTCGCTGGGCCCGGCGCGTGGGGGTGATCACCGCCATTACGTCCATGGGGGTTATCTTGACTCCACGGGGGTTGTGCCTCACGGCCACAGTTACTGGGTCATATGACGCCCAAACCTTCGTCTCCCAGGACGTCCCCCTTATGGTGGCGGCTGGGGGACCTTTGGTCGAGTACCTGGGGAGTACCATGCACCCCCGTCATCTGGAACTGGCCCGTCGGGTCATCTCGGGGTGCGCCCCTTTCGACACCCTGCGACTACGGAAGCGCTTGGCGCGGATCCTGAAGGTGGATGACGCCCTAGCCGAATCCGCCAGTGCACCGCAGGTGCACCACAGCACAGCGAATGCGGCGTTACGTCCGATCGCTCCCTTTCTCTCCCCCGGCTGCCAAGCTAATTGGGGCCGTTTGGGGGCCAAGGACCAGGTACGAATTCTTTGGGCTTTGCCCAAACGGCCCACTGAGGTCTTGCCTCACATATCCGGCACGGGGAACGAACTTTGGGCAGGGCTTATGGTGTGGGCCTCCCGTCAAGTGGGAGGCGCCAGCGCGGGGGTACCGGTGACCCCGTTACCGAAGGGGTTACCTGAAATCCGGGATTGGCCCCTGGACGTCCTCCGGGGTGCCTTCGAGGCTTCCGCTTTACTGATTACCACAGTGGAAGCACTGGGGGAGCTGCTAGGCGATATCACGCCATCGTGGGCCTCAGCCCCCGTTCTGGCACTGCTTGCCTCCCGGGGCACCGAAGCCCCTCTCAGCGCTGCGTCCTGGACGCGGGTATCCTCCCGCACCGGGGGTGGTGCAGCCGCCGCGGACCTTCCCGTCCCGGCGGGCGCTGGGGCCTCGCCGGTTGTGGATGCGGACGCAGCCGGGGACGACGACCCCACGCGACCTTACGTGAATGTGGACGGCGTGGATCCAACGGTCTCCGACCCTTGGCAATTGCTTGAGCCCTGTGCGGGGGCTACAACCGGCGCGGTCCCGTCCGCGGGGAGCGACGCGGTCCCTCAAGGGGCACATACCCCTGAGGGGGAATCCCCCTCGAACCCGATGGGGGTCAGCCGCGAAATCAAATTTGGGGGTACCTCCATTTATGAGTTCGACGCGGAATCCCCAGTGGGGGAACATGTGGAAGACTCTCCCACCCCGCTGGCGATTCCGGGCCCTGCCGGCTCGGGTCTCGGGGGCGGCTCCGTGCCGGCAGACCGCCGCACCACCCACGCAGCCGACAGCCGGCGTGCGCCGTCCGACGGGGGCTGTGCACTGGTGGCTGCCCATCGCGCGGCCCAGTCGGGGTTTCCCCCGCCCATCTCGGATACTCCAAAGCTCCCTACCGGGGGTTCTGCCGGGGGCTCATACGCGAGCCCGGTATCCGCAACTCCGCAAAAGCCCGCGCCCGAGGGGGCCGGGGCGCATGTGTCTCTGGGCGACGGGGCCGGCCTCCTATGCCCATCTGGCACCGCGGCGGGCGTGCCCCACCGGGACGTCGCCCCCGCCAGGAGCCCGGGTGAACGTTGGCACCCGGAGTTTACGGTGGCAGGGGGTCGCCCCCCTTGGACGCGGGGCGCCATCCCCCTCTATGGGAGTCCCGACGTCTCCAGGACCTGGAGCGCGACGTGGAAGACGCCCGGGCCACGTGTCAGGCCCTGTCCTCCGAGCAGGATCGCCGCCTGCAGGAGCTGCAGCGGGTCCGTGCGGACCTGCACCGCTCCGAGGGGGAGTTGGCCTCCATTCGGCGTGACCACGCCACGGTCAGCGGGGAACTGGTGCGGCAGCGTGCCCGCACGAGGTCCCTCGAGGAGGAGGGCAGCAGCCTCCGCCGGCAGCTCGCCGAGCCCAGCGGGCGGCACGCGATGTCACGGGGGCGGTTGACGAGCGCCTCAGCCAGCACCTTCCCGCCATCCTCGAGGCTGTGCAGATTGTTCGGGACGAACACATCTCACAGCCCGCGGTGGAGCGGGCGCTGCGGGGCTGGGTGCCCGCGGGGTACGGGCCGCCCTCCACGGCAAACCCGAATTTCCGGGAGATCTGCGCGACCCTGGTCTGTGCAGCGGTCCTGCGTGTGGACCCCCCTCCCGTCCCTGGAGCTGCTCTCGCGTCGGTTGCGGGTCCCAGTCCAGCCCGTTCTGCACTTCCCGACGGAGGCCGTGGGACAGGGACCCCTGCTGGGGTGGTCCGCGGCCACCCGCCCGATGAGCAGGGCCCCAACGACACACGGAAGACCAGAGGCCTCCCCGGCGGTCCGCACGGCCGGCCAGCCCGTCGCCGTGGTCACCCCCGGGAACCGCTCCGGGGGGGACACCACTCCCACTGCCGCGGATGCGGCCGGTATTGCAACCCCCACACCGGAGCGGGACGAGCTCCGCGCCCTCTTGGTGTACCTCAACGGGGTGCCGCCGGACTCGCAGACGGGGGAGGCCCAGAAGCTCCATCTGCACCTGGCTACCAGGCTCGACCTCCCCCCGGAGTTCCCCCAAAGCAACCTGCGGGCCCAGTATACGGCCCTGGGTAGGCTGCTGCCCACGCGGCCCGAGTTGGGCCAGCTAGTCGGGGAGTTTGTCCAGGACCGCCGGGCGGAGCCCTCCGGATCAGAGACCCCGGCCCCTGACTCTCAGGGGGCGGCCAAGGTAGCGGCAGCGTCCCGGGCCAACCAGGCCGGAGGGAGCGGCAAGTCCCCCGGTAAGGGCAAAGGCGGCTCGGACTACGATACGTACTCCGTGGCCGTCATGTTCCGGTGGCGCGTCAACCCGCGCGACTCCCCGGAGGCCATCTACCCCCTGTCCCCGGGACGGCTGGGCATGGTCTTGAAGAAGGCCTTCGGGGACTTCCGTGTGTCCTATATCAAGGACGAAGGGCAGCTATGCCACACGGAGGATGGGGGTTGGGCACTCGTGGGCGTGCGGCCCGAGGCTGCCTCCGCCTTGGAGGGGGGCGGAGGCGACGCCGACAAGCAATTCACCTACGAGTGGGCCAAGGCCGACAAACAGCCGTACTCCGGTGGGATGCTGCGGGCCCACCATATGAAAAAGAGCAACGCCGTGCTTCAGCGGATGCGTAGTGGGGACCTTATGGCTGGGCCCAAAGGCTTGATCCGGGCACGTGATCGGGACGGGGCCGGGGACGAGGGTCGGAAGCGTCGCCGGTCCCCCTCCTGGTCCCCCCCGCGGGCCTCCCATCGGTCGGAGGGAGACTACACCCCGCGACAGGGAAGCCGATACCCCTCACCAGAGGACGATTATGGCCGAGGAGGCTCGCGTCATACTCCCCAGTCAGTGGGGGGCCCGTGGGATGGGCGCTACGATTACCGTGCGCCGTCGCGGAGCGAGCAACCTCGCCAGCCACCACAATGGCTCCCCCGGGACAACAGCTGGGGACAGGACCATCGGTCGTACGACCCCCCCATGGGTTATGGGGAGCGATCCCCCTACCCTCGGCCGGAGATGCACCCCATGGCTCCAGCGCATCAGTCGGCAGGGGCCTGCCCCCCGACCACCGCTGGCTGGGGAGCGCCGCCAATGGAACCCCGCTACCCGGGGGACGGCCGGGCGCCCCACTACGGGGCGGCCATGCCCCCGCAGGGGATGAGCGTCCCACAGGCTCCGTATCAGCACCAGCCATACGGGCCGCCGGCCCCGGCCGCGGACGCGACAGCACCCCCCTCGGGGTACGCGGGGCCCTGGTACGGGGAACCAGTCCCAGCGGCCGCTGCCACAGCCCTGCCCGCCCCGGTGAACCCGGTGGCGCCCCCCGCGTGGGGACCCAGCCCGTAAGGGGCGTCCCGGGCGAACCTCCCCTCCCCGCGCCAGTCACTCTGGGGTGGGACGCCGGGGGCGTGTTCTCTCCGGGGGCCGTGGCCCACGGCCAGCTCAAGCTTCTGGCCCGGGACTCCGTATGTCCGGGGCGCCCCTCTGCCCAGTGGGGAATTGTATTCGGCATATCTGGCGCCATGTGCGGCGTACGGGACGTGGCCACGACGCTGGAGTGCTTACCGGGCCTCCACCCCGCGCTGGGGCACGTGTCCCTTTTCCAGGGAGACTGGCGCTTGCCCACCATCCTACAGCAGTGGGCAGCCCACATGGCCATGTACCAAGTTTCGGGCGGCCACTCGGTGCAGGTGTACGGCGGTGGGGGGGGCGTTACCCACCCGCCCGGGGCTGAGGGATCCGTGACATGGGTGCCCAGGTCCACGTACAGTCGCGGCCGGGTGGTGTTCAAGGCTGCATCCAGCAGCTCCACCGCCTACGTTGCGGCCAACATCGACGCGCGGGCACTGGGGCGGTATTTGCGGCGCTCCACGGCGCTGGAGCTCCCCACCAAGGTCCGGCAAGCCGTCCTCCGCCGGTTGGAGCACGCGGCGGGTTCCACGGACCGGGGGACGCTAGACACACTCGCTAGGGGCACCGCCTGCGACCACCGCGGGCTCGGGGGCCTTCGGGCTGTCACCCTGAACCTCCGGAGAGGCATAATGGGTAAGATGCCGGCTCTGGGATCTTGTCTGCGCGGTTGGGGTTACCCGGACTTGGTGGGGCTACAGGAGGTGGGCAAGCTGCCCGCCCTCATGGTGGTCCACGCCATGTACTGGGCCACATTCACCCCCGCGGCGCATCCGGCGGCCGGGGTGGGGTTGCTGGTGCGGTGGCATCCCACCTTTCGGGAGGTATGGCGGGACATGCACTCCAGCGGGCGCGGCGTTGCCCTGGAATACCACTGTCGGGGGGGACACATCCTGGCGGTGGTGGTGTATTTCCCGGCCGACCAAGACTTGGACATGGTGCGGAGCATCCTAGCATGGGCCCTGGGCGTCATGGGCCCCCGTCGTGGGGTGTATACCCTGATGATGGGGGATCTCAACGCCAACCCGGGGTGGGCGACAGGCTTCCGGCAGGCCCCGGCGGCCCTCACCATCCTGTGGGAGGAGTTCGTCCAGGACACCGGCCTAGTCCGCTGTCACCCCGCAACCGAGGCGCCCACGTGGACCGACGGGCGGGGATGCGTGGGGGTGATTGACCACATTCTACAAGGCCCTGCCCCGAAGGAGGGGCATCTGTGGGTGGACGAGGCCTCCCCCTTCCCCTGGGACCACCGCCCGGTGGTGTGGGACGCTCGGGACTTCCAGGACCCGGAAGACAGACCCCCAGTGCGCCTTCGCGCCAGGCATTTCTAGATACGTGACCCGGGCGTCGCGGGCAGCTACCATGCGGCCTTATCAGCGGCCTGCCGGGAGGAGGGTTTGCGGCCCGAGAGTCTGACGGCCCTGTACGAGTATTTCCTGGCCTCCACCATACGAGCGGTGGAGAGGGCCCACGGCCCCCCTCGTGAATTCGGGGAGCTCCCAGGACGCGTGGACCAGGTCCACCGTCAGCTCCAGGCACACGCTAAGCGGTGCCCACGATGGTGGGAGTCACTGGACACGCTCAAAGAGCGCTTGGATCTACGCCAGGACCTGGCGGAAGCCTGGGAGGTGGGGAACCTGCAGCGGTATCTCTCCCATCTCCCGGAGGTGGCCCCCTTCGCCGGACCCTCCCGTGGGGCTTTCCGCCACCTGTACGGGCCCGCTCGCACGCTGCCGGTCCAACCGCGGTTCTGCGCTCATGTAGACGTGGCGCCGCGTGCCAGGGCCAAGGTGGCCCTGGACCAGGTGCGTCACCGGCACCAGAAGACGCTAAGGGAGCTGACGCCGGGGGACGTCCGGGCCCTCACGGGATGGGTCACGCCCGCACAGCCGCTGGGGTTGCCCACGGCTACGGTCCCCCACCTCCGCCGCATACTCCAGCGCACCGGCAACACGGCGCCGGCTCGCGACCAGTTGCAGTACTGGATGTTGCGGGAGATGGACGACGAGGGTCTCGCCATTGTATGCGAGGTCGTCAACCGCTACATGCGGGGGGAACGCCTGGAAGCCCTTTCGCACGGGGACCTCCACCTCCTCCCTAAGAAACCTCCCCATGGCATTGGGGCCAATGACCGCCCACTCACCAACCTTGTCCTTCTGCGCAAGGTGGTGGGTCTGGTGGTAAAGGAGGAGGAGCAGCCCTGGCTTCGGGAGCACGGGTTCCTCCCCCCCGGCCAATTCGCCCTATGGCCGGGAACGTCCATATGGGACTTCCTCAGGGTGCTGCACGACTATTTCTGGTACCGTTGGGGCTCCGGGGGCGAAGCCTGGCCCGTCCTCGACGACGTCCGTCACGCTTTCGGTTCCCCAGACCACGTGTCCCGGGACTCTGTACACCAGGTGGTGGGTTACGGCCCGGAGTTGTGTCACTTGCACCGCTCCCTGGTGGAGGACATGCGCCTGGACATGGGCGGCACGGATGATGTCGACCATGCCGAGGGGTGGTTCGACGCAGGGTCCGGACAGGGCTGCCCTCTGTCCCCGCTGGACTACGCGCCTATGGGGGAGGTAAGGGCGAAGATGGTGTCCCGAGACTACCCCGGAGTGCTCACCCCAGCAGGCCTTCTGCACAGTCTGGCCTGGGCCGAAGATACGGTCTGGCTCGGGGGTTCCCCGGAGGATGTGCGCGCCATCGCCAGAGCCCTCCCTGCCGCAGAAGACGCGGTGGCTCTAGGGTCCGACGTGTCCAAAATGCACGTCCTACGGACCTGGATGGACGGACAGCGCGTGCGGTACGGGGTCCCCTCGGTTCTGATGAACGGGGTTCGGCTGCCCGTGCCGTCGGAGAAGGATTACATCCGCTCCCTGGGGCGCCACGCCCTCCCACATACGTACCATAAGGAAGATTTCCGGAAGTTCATGATGGCGGCGCGGCGTGCTTCCGCGGTTATCCCCATCAAATCCTTGCGGGCGCAATACCCCCCGGCCATGTACAACCTGAAGGCGGGCGGTATGGCCCGTTTCCAGGCCGGGGTTCGGCCCCCCCCGGTACGGGTATGGCACCTCGCGGACTTCCCCGCCATCTCCGCCCTCCGGGCGATTGTGGGGGAAAACCTGCCAGCGCACCGCCTGCTCGGGCCTGTGCAGGCGGGGCTCTCCGGCATACGCCCTCTGGGTCCGGACGTGTTGACCACGTTTGTGCTCAACTACGCCCGGCGGTTGAACCACCCCAATCCCTTGACCCGGGCTTCCGCCCGGTGGGGGCATATGTGCGCCCTCTGGCGGTTCCACCCGGACATGCCCTGCGTGCTCCGGGGTCTGGCGGACTGTGAGTGCCACCCCACGGACCATGACCGGTTCCTGCGCTATACGTGGCTCATGGAAATCCGGGTCTGGCCCGCCCCGGGGAGCCACGCCGTGGAAGTGAGCAAACACCCACTGGGCGCTGCGACGACCATCGACGAGGCGAACGACGGCCACGCGGCTCTGGCGGCCGGTTATCGGGACTGGTCCAGCACCCGCAGAGCGGGTTGGCCGTCGCGGTTTCGAGGGCCGGAGTCCCTCCCCCCGTGGCCCCGCTGCATGCGGTGGGCCCAGGAGGTACACTCCGAGGGGGTCACCCTGCAGAGCGTGCCTGCGGAGGCGGTTTTCGTGCAGGACGCCTCCTGGTATCCCAACCACACGGCCGGGGGCGGGCTGGTGGTGGCGGACCCCACGACCGGATGGCACCAGATCTACCGGATCCCCATCCCGGTCCACATAGACGGGTCCTACCAGGCAGAACTCTACGTGGCCTGGGAGGTGCTGCGGGCACGCGGCACCCACCGGGTGGTGTGGGGCACCCGAGGCCTGCAGTGGTCCTTCCACGACAGCAAGGGCTATATAGACGCCGTCCAGTCCCGCAACCCCGGATCCTCCCCGCTGTCAGACGACCTACTGCGGGCGTGCCGGGGGTTGCTGTCCGAAGGGTTCAGTGCGCCTCAGCACTTGTACGCACACAGGGTCGGCACTTTCCTGGACGCCCTGTTGGACGTAGCCGACGGGGAGGCCAAGAAGCAGGGGCCCGCCCCGAGGTGGGGTGGATCCGGGGGCTCCAAACGCCCCAAGTCTGTTTCACCCACAACGACGTCCAGGTGCACAACCTGGACCGTCTAGTCGAGACGTCGTCTCGCCGTCTTTGGGATCTTCATATGGAGGCCCCCGAGCACGGGGAGCGCCAGTCCCTGGGGGTCTATGCCGCCGTTACCGAGCGTGGCTTAATCCGATGGGGGGCGCACCTCCGCACGATGGCGCGCCGGGACGGTCTGGGGTTCGCCGGGGACGAGCGCCCCTGCCCCGCTTGTCACCAGACAGTGGGAGCACGCCATTGGGTCTCCACCTGCCCGTGGCGCCACCTCTTTCGGTTGGCGGTCCACACGCAGCTGCACATACGCCTGGACACGCTGTGTGCGCGTTGGCAGCGCCGCGCGGTGTCCCCATGGGGGATTGTGGTCCTGTACGGGCCCGATGCCTTCACCCTCAGCGTGGGCTCACCGGGGGACGACGACCCCCATCCCAGGGCGGGGGTGCGCACGTTGTATATCGATCCCTACGGGGAATGGGAACCGGAGGACTTGCGGTTTTTGTATGACAGGGGGTTAGTGGTGGGCGCCACCCAGCGGGTGCTGGCCACGGTCGTCAACTTTTGGGACGCCCTGGACCGTAAGCGGGAGATGCCCATCGTCCCGGCGGCCAGGGAGGTCTATTACCGGGACGAGGACGGTCACACGTGGGACCTGGCGACCCGGGTACCAGCGCGCTTCGACCCGACCTCCCACGTGTGGGGGAGCCGGCCGGCGATGGCCGGGCTGTGGCCGGGGGCGAGTCTGCTGTGGCCCGTGTGCGAGCGCGGACGGCTGTCTGCCGTTCTGCCCCCCGGGCAGTACTGGCCCCCATGCTGGGGCGGGACCCAGAGGGTCCTCTGGTATTCGGACCGGCCTCTGCCCAAAAGCTTGGGGCGTTGGCCCCGGGAGGTCCGCGAGGCGGATTTGGTCATCATTGATGGGCCGGGCGGCCTGCCGCCGCGGCGGTTGGCCTGGCTCCTTTCGTACGGGCCACCCTCCCGTTATATGGGCTTGTACGAGGCGCGGGGGGCACATGACCGTCGCCAAGTGCGCCGGTTGCGCGATATGCTGATGGCCACCTTGCGCATGGCCGGTTATCAGCCCAGGATCTCTTACCAGTTGCTGGGGTTGGCTTTGCGGCAACCCCGGTGATCCCCTCGCTACGCCTGGACCCAGGTGTGTTCCAGGGGTGCGAACCGGGGGGACAGGGTTACAGCAGTCGGCAGTTTGGTGAGGGCCCCGCGCACGGGCGCCTTCGGCAGAAGTGCCGTGCACGGGGGAGGGAGGGGGGATCGGGCCACGGACCAAGCCCCCGTGTTCCGCCGGCCAAACGCCGCCCAGTTGGTAGTACCCGGCGGCTAAGGGCCCACACCCGTGAGACTGCGTCCCCCTTCCCTTGGGGGGGTGGTGGACCGTGCCGGAAGTGGAGCCGGCGCTCCGCCTCGCCCCCCATTCCGTGCCCCTGGGGGGTGATCCGGCTACGTGTAGGGCGGGGGTGCATGCACGTGGTGCGGACCAGGGGACAAGAGGAGGAGACGAAGAGGAGAGCCGCCGCCATGATGCTTAGCCGGACGGGTTGGGATGTAACCCCCCTCCCGGTCGCGCGCCAGACCGTGGAGGGCCGGCGGGCACCATGGGGATGTGCCGCGGGGGCGCCCTACCGGGGGACCGCATCTCCTCCTCCTCCTCTGTGTGTGTGTGTGTGTGTGTGTGTGTGTGTGTGTGTGTGTGTGTGTGTGTGTGTGTGTGTGCGTTGCAGCTGGTCCTGAGCACCAGCCACATGTTGTCTGTTGCTTACCGCTTGCTGCTTCCCGTAGGTCAGACCTGCAGGAGGCTGGAATAACCCTTCCGGGCATGGCTTACACATGTTTCTCAAGCACTTTTCTTGCTCCGTTCTTGTTTCGTGGTTCTTCAATGTGTGTGTGTGTGTGCGTGTGTGTGTGTGTGTGTGTGTAGAAGTGGACCGATCAGTGGACAGCCTCACCCGTTGGTGCCTGCTGACCGTGTACTCGCTGTACTGCAGAAAGGCGCCTAGCCACATGCTTTCCCACTCCTTCTTCTACTTTCTTACGGCCCCACGAGATTCGTTAGCGAC
This sequence comes from Eutreptiella sp. 'Long Island Sound 2002', assembly GCA_964036045.1. Classification (NCBI taxonomy): domain Eukaryota; phylum Euglenozoa; class Euglenophyceae; order Eutreptiales; family Eutreptiaceae; genus Eutreptiella; species Eutreptiella sp. 'Long Island Sound 2002'. The sequence goes on along the minus strand of OZ038400.1, from coordinate 6,929,081 downwards.
TAGTGCAGCGCTATGTTTGTCACGCCTGTTCGTCTCGCTTCAATCTTGTGTGTGTGTGTGTGTGTGTAGAAGCCCAGTAGAAGCCCAAAGGCAGGTGGGGACAGGGTGAACGTTTGCATTCCCATGCGAGTTTGGCATAATCCATACCTGGTCTGTGCTGTCCTGAACAAGGCATGCCTGTGCATTCTGCCTGACCCAAGTCCAGATGAGGCTGGCCTGCCAACTGGCAGTGCACTGCCTCACCTGTTTCTCAGATTCTGCCCAGTCCAAGGCTGCTGCTGCGCGCCTTCTCCCTACGAAAAGGCGCCCATTGGCGTTGAACGTGTTTTGTCTTGTTTGACTGTCCAACTGACGAGAATTGAGCACTCAGCGCCTTCATGAGTGCCTGTTTGTCGCGTCTTACGTGTGTGTGTGTGTGTGTGTGTGGTGTGGTGTGTGGTGTGTGGCGTGTGGTGTGTGGTGTGTGGCGTGTGGTGTGTGGTGTGTGGTGTGTGGTGTGTGGTGTGTGGTGTGTGGTGTGTGGTGTGTGGTGTGTGGTGTGTGGTTTGTGTATGTGAGTGACATATGGTTTGAGCTGTGTACTGAGTGGTGTGTGGTGTGTGGTGTGTGGTGTGTGGTGTTTGTGTGTGTGTGTGTGTGTGTGTGTGGTGTGTGCTGTGTGGTGTGGTGGGTGGTGTGTGATCTACGGTGTTTGGTGTGTGGTGTGGTGTAAGGTATGTGGTGTGTGGTGTGTAGTGTGTGGTGCGTTTTGCGGGGTGTGTGGTGTTTGGTGTGTGGTAAATGGTGTGTGGTGTGTGGTGTGTGGTGTGTGTGTACGGTGTGTGTGGTGTGTGTGGTGTGCAGTGTGTGGGGCGTGGGGTGTGGGGTGTTTGTGTGCGTGTGTCCCCACCCCCAGGGGGGGGGGGGGTGACAGTCGAGCCGGAAGTGGAGCCGGTTTCCTGCCTCGCCCCCCTCCGGGACTCCTGGTGGTACCCGCTGTGCGTGCGTGTGACGTGCGTGCGGCGTGGGCCAGGAGACCATGAGGAAGAGACGAAGAGGAGAACCGCCGCCATGATGCTGCGCCGGACTGGGCCCACGGTCAGGGTCCCCCCATCGAATCGATGGTCCAGATCGGTGGGGGGCGGCAGGCACCATGGGGATGGTACGCGGGGGCGCCCTACCGGGGGACCACATCTCCTCCTCCTCCTCCTCCTCCTCCTCCTCCTCCTCCTCCTCCTCCTCCTCCTCCTCCTCCTCCTCCTCCTTGTGACGTGTGATGTGCAGTGTGTCAGACACCTGTTCCAAGGTTCAGGATTCTGGTAGATCACGAAAGAGGAATTCCAAAGTGTTTGTGGACCCCAAAAGTTTTCCTTATCACCGATGGGTCGCCGTGTAACGTAACGGAAAAAAGGGAAACATAGAAACGTAAACGGGTTTGCAACGTGCATCAGGTGATCAATTTGTGGTATCGAGATGACATGATCCTGAATCCTGAGTCCTGATGGATGGAATATCCGATCAATCGGACGAAGCCATGGATATGTTGTGCGTGTATCAACGCAACCACAGGTCTAGTGCCAAACGCCTTTGAAGCACACGCGTGTGGCTGAATTTTGTGCATGCGCTGAGAACAAGGGCAGTTGGAAACACATAAGCGCCTCCTCCTGTGTGTGTGTGTGTGACATATGGTGTGTGGTGTGTGGTTTGTGGTTTGTGTGGTGTGTGGTGTGTGGTGTGTGGTGTGTGTGTGTGTGTGGTTTGTGTGGTGTGTGGTGTGTGGTGTGTGGTGTGTGGTGTGTGGTGTGTGGTGTGTGTGGTGTGTGGTGTGTGTGGTGTGTGGTGTGTGGTGTGTGGTGTGTGGTTGGTGTGGTGTGTGTGGTGTGTGGTGTGTGGTGTGTGGTTGGTGTGGTGTTGGTCGGTGCTGTGAGGCGTCCTGCGCCCTTCGTGCTGTGAGCTGTGCACACGAGCACCAGACAACACACGCGCCGCGCAATGCGTCACGGACCCGCAACACCAACGCGCACTGCACTGCGCGGGCCGGGCGTTCATGCGGCGTGCGGGGGAATGCTGTTTTGGGGGCTGGTGCGCCTGGGCCTGCGTCTCGTGCACGGGGGTCGTGCGCCATGGCGCGTGAGGGGCCCCACATTTGGGGGGCTCAGCCACATCCCGTGCGCAGCGCCGCCACGTCCTTCCGACAGGAGTACCGCAGGCGCGTGAACTCGATGGCCATTGCCATGCGGTCGCTGCAGGACAGTCTCGCACACAACTTCCCGGTCATTGTGGGGGATTCTGAGGCCACCATCGGATGTCGCGTGGGCATCGAGGCCAACCACTGCCAGCACTTGGCCAAGGACCTGTGGCGCCGGCGCCGGCTGTTCCTGTACTGTTACAGGGCGCCCAAAGTGGGTGTGTGTGCCAGACCCCATTGCATGGCCCATCCCCCCACCCCACTACAGTGCTGCGGTGCAACGGAGCAGTGGCACAGCGCAAACAGCGCAGAGCAGGCGCGCAGTGAAAGTGAAAACTAATTTTTGTGGGAAAAATTTCCGTTTTTTATCAATTTGAAAGCTGAGGAAACAATAATACTATTGTTCTCAAGTTTCTCTCAGTTTTACTACATTCTGGTCTTTTTGCTCAGTTGCCAAACTGAGTGGAAAACAAACGTGGCAAGCAGGTTGTGACCTGGGGGGAGCATCTGATGCGGCACACGCACGGCACAGAGTTGTGGCCAGACCGACCAGACCAAGGCGTGGTCTAGCTGCTACCCAAGCGGTACAAGCTGTAGTTCGCTCCACTAGTAGGACAAGGTGAACACAAGAAGGAGGATTTACGGGCACCCTTCCAAACATGCATTGCGGAGATCATCGAATTAGGAGATCATCTTGCCCACCGAACCACCTTTTACATGGGAACAGATGTGGTTGGTTACAAAGGGGACAGAACCCGAAGGAGGGTCAGAAGCGTCCCTTTCGAGATTCGGCGATCCATCAGGGAGACGTGGATACTTGGACCCCAAACCAGGGTGGTGGTTGCTCCTAATGGGCCGGCCATCTTATGTATTGTCACCTTGGGAGGTGCCAGATATGGCAAGACGGGGCACTCTAAAAATACCATTTTTTGCCTATTCAAGCGCAATCTCATCGGAGGTTTTATTTTCTTTGTTTTCATTTCTCGTTTTTTGCTTATTTTATCACGCACTTCTTCACTCATTAGTTCAGGATCATCAGGATCAGAATATACTCATTGTTTGCTACAACAAGCACAAACCGTTGCCAATTCTCATGCCAATGGGCACACACATCACCTGAATAGGCCCGCTTCACATCGCGCACAAGCAGCAGAGCAGTTGATTATATTGCCTTCTTGATTGTGGGAAGGACAGGTGTTTACACAAGTCCTGCGGCTAATGGATTTACTCTCCTGAGGGGCCATTTTGGGTGGAGGGGATAAAAATTCTGGGTGTGCTCGCTGCAATAATAGCGTGCTGTGCGTGCAGCCGCGCGTGTGCAGCGCAAGTACACCCCCCTGGCGTGCTCCACCCCCAAATACAGAAAAGCAAAGACGCACTCATATCAGATTATGCCTCGGTTTGCATTTTTTTCCTGCATTTGTTGCTGTTTGTCTTTCTTTCTTATAATCAATCTCTCAATCTAATTAGCTCGCCCCCCCCCCCCCCCCCCGGCCCTGTATTACATGCCCCCACATCGGTGGTCAGCACCATCCAACCTTCACCATCTTGGGAAAGACTTTGTGTAGAGCATGCCGGCGCCGGCGTGGGATGGACGCTAAGGGGCAGACACAGCACTTGTGAGTAGCGGGACAACTGTCCTACCCCAAATATGTGTTTTCTGATCACATTTGTTGTACATGTAGGATCTGTAGTAACACTGAGCAAAAAGTTGAATGCACAAGAAGTTAACGTTTTACTCAGTTTTAACCAAAAAATATTTTCACTCAGTTTTTACTAAATCGTCCTCCGTTTTAGTTCACTGCTTCCTCAGTCTTACCTAATGCACTGGGGGTACTACTCACCAGCTCATGCCCCAGATTAGGAAGTGGTACCCCTGTTGCATCTCCAAACCCCCCATGCCGAGCATCCCCCCCCTGCATTGCCCCATCCCCGGGTGAGTTGGGTGCACACGCCACTGACTGGTCCAGCCCCCCGTTCAGTAGTGACCTATTATTCCATTGCCCACATTGCCCATCCCCCAGTTCGTGAGTTGTATCTTCATTGCATCCAACCCCCCCCCCCTCTAGGTCAGTAAGCAGCACCTCCACTGCACTGCCCATCCTCTGGAGCAGTCAGGAGTGCACCCCTCACACCCCTATTGACCTACGCCCCCCCCCCCTCCTCAAGGGCGCTGGAAGTTCCATCCCTGCTGTACGGTTGTCACCGTTTGCAGTACAGCACTCTGCGAAACGGGTGGAGAGTGTTGCTTTGCCCCTTTCAAAATCCCCTGCACACAAGTGGGCGTTTTCAATGAGGGCCGTTCTTCTTCGGTAGCGATTGGGTCATCAAAGAAATGCAAACGGGTGATGAATAAATCGTGTGCCATGTCGTGGTGCCATGTGGTGGTCGATTTTTAGGTGGAATTGAGCCGTTTTTCAGCCTTATTCGGAGATGACCGGCCAGCGTGAACAGTTTGCATGCTTGTTTGTGACTGCATTATCAGGGCCATGACGTCAGGCCCATGACCCACATGATTCTGACCACTTGCCAGACGACTATGACTCAGTGCAATGCACCTCCAGTGTTCTGCAATCACAAAGCGTTTTGCCTTGCATGATCAGGGCGGGGGGGGGGGGGGGGGGGCAGGAATGTATTAGAAGGGGGGGAAGGGGGGAAGGGGGGGGTCTGAAAGGGGGGGGGGGAGGGTTTGGCTGGGACCCCCCCTCCTCCTAGGGTCCCCCTATGGTCCCCGCCGAAGGCGGGCCAAAAAAACATTTTGAAGCGAATTTTTGCCGTCAGCCTCAAACATTGCAATCACAAAGCGTTGTGCCTTGCATTATCAGGCGGGGGCGGGGAGTTGGAACAGGGCCACCACCCCCGACCACCCCTGTGACCATACCGCAACAGCGTGTGCGCTTGCACATGGGGGTCAATGGGCCAACAAACCAAGAAGCCAGCAGCCTGTTGCCCCGTGGAGTCGCGGAGTCTAAGCGCCATGGGGACCGTCTTGTGTCATCGCTGCTCCGTTGTCTGCATGCTTGCCTGGACCTGGGGCGCCGCCGGAGACCCAGTGAGAACATACCCCCACCGGTGTGCAGCATTTAAGTCGCGTAGACTGACCTCCCGAACGTGAGTGCACGATGCATGGCAGTGCTTGCAGTGTATTGTAGACATGGTGCGGGGTGGAGTCCCTCATCATGAACTCTCGGACATACATACTCCACACACTGATGTTGGTTGTAATAATCCACGGCCACCGGTGTGCAAGAACGCTGGTGAGGCACGAACATGAGCGTGCCCCCCTCGCATGCCACTTGGGAAGTCGGGGGGGGGGGGATAGAGCCCCCAAAAACTGGGATCCAGGAAAAGGGCTCAATTGACAGCAAGCTTTAATTAAACGCTGGTCGTGCCACTGGTCAAATGGAAAATATGCGTATTTTTTTGTATATTTTCCAAAAAAGCTGGATTTTGGGTACCTTCAATTGCATATCGACGCATATTGACGCATATTTGTGTTTTTTCATGTTCTTGCATTGCTTGGTGAAGGTTTTGAAAAGTGTCCATTTTCATAAACAATTTGGTAAAAAAAAACTAGGGGAGGTAACAAAATTTTGCAGCAAAATATACCTCGAGCGGGTCACTGGTCAAGTGGCCTTTTGCCACTGTTTATTTATAGCTTGATTGCCAGGACCACTAATCAGATATTATGAATTCTGGTGCCGAAGGTGCTGAAAATATGATGACTTTCTGAACCTCCTTGAAGCGCTGATTCCAAAAGTCCCATTTTCAGTCTTTTGCCGAGTTTCGGGTCCGGGTCACCTCCGGGGCCCGGGGGTCAGCCTCGGTAGGATTTTGGGGGGGTGGCGTCAACTGAGCCTTTCTTTTGGGGGGGGGTGGGGGGTCTAGCCAGAGGGCTGGAGTTGGAAACCCGCCCACCCGTGCCCCAACGACCCTATGCGACCGCCCCCAGAGTCAGGCCGTAACCCTCCGCTGGTGCTTTCGCAGGCGGAACGGCGTACCTCGTGTGGATGTCCAACGTGAGGTTCCTGTGGGGCACCGCCCAGATCATTGGGCTGGTGCTGGAGGCCGTGGAGGTGGTCTGCCTGCGGACCGAGGGGGACCACTGCATCGCCGGATGCAACCCGGAGATGGCGGATCAGAAGCCGACAGGTGCGGTGTCTCACGCGAGGGCGCAGCACCGCGCCAAGCACCCCTGCACCGCATCCCGCACCACCATAGCGCCAGGGCTGTTCTTAAGAAGCCAGATTTTTTTTTGTTAAGGACAGCCCCCGGGGACCCCCAACGGCCAACCGCCAACCGCCAACCGCCAACCGCCGCCACCTACCAACCCCCAACCCCCACCAACCCCCAACCCCCAACCCCCAACCGCCACGTGTATGTTGTAATTTGTGTAATTTTTTTTTTTCGCTGTAAATGCGCGTAACCAAAAAACCGTATAGTCGTGTAATTTTTTTTTGTTCGCTGTAAGTCGTGTAAGCCGGCTTACACGACTTACAGCAAAAAAAAAAAAATTACACCACCTGACGGTTTTTTTGTTACACGCATTTACAGCGAAAAAAAAAAATTACACGACTTACAGCAAAAAAAAAAAATTACACGACCTGACGGTTTTTTTGTTACACGCATTTACAGCGAAAAAAAAAAAATTACACGACTTACAGCAAAAAAAAAAAATTACACGACTTACAGCAAAAAAAAAAAATTACACGACCTGACGGTTTTTTGTTACACGCATTTACAGCAAAAAAAAAAGCGTCAGGGGTTATGTAGCCACCTTGCCCACTTGTGGGCCACTTCTGATTCTGCCCCCCGCTCTGCAGCGGTGGGGCTCCCCGATACGGCAGGGGTGAGGTAGCCAATTTGCCCACTTGTGGGCCACTTCTGATTCTGCCCCCCGCTCTGCAGCGGTGGGGCTCCCCGATACGGCAGGGGTGAGGTAGCCAATTTGCCCACTTGTGGGCCACTTCTGATTCTGCCCCCCGCTCTGCAGCGGTGGGGCTCCCCGATACGGCAGGGGTGAGGTAGCCAATTTGCCCACTTGTGGGCCACTTCTGATTCTGCCCCCCGCTCTGCAGCGGTGGGGCTCCCCGATACGGCAGGGGTGAGGTAGCCAATTTGCCCACTTGTGGGCCACTTCTGATTCTGCCCTCCGCTCTGCAGCAGTGGGGCTCCCCGATACGGCAGGGGTGAGGTAGCCAATTTGCCCACTTGTGGGCCACTTCTGATTCTGCCCCCCGCTCTGCAGCGGTGGGGCTCCCCGATACGGCAGGGGTGAGGTAGCCAATTTGCCCACTTGTGGGCCACTTCTGATTCTGCCCCCCGCTCTGCAGCGGTGGGGCTCCCCGATACGGCAGGGGTGAGGTAGCCAATTTGCCCACTTGTGGGCCACTTCTGATTCTGCCCCCCGCTCTGCAGCGGTGGGGCTCCCCGATACGGCAGGGGTGAGGTAGCCAATTTGCCCACTTGTGGGCCACTTCTGATTCTGCCCCCCGCTCTGCAGCGGTGGGGCTCCCCGATACGGCAGGGGTGAGGTAGCCAATTTGCCCACTTGTGGGCCACTTCTGATTCTGCCCCCCGCTCTGCAGCAGTGGGGCTCCCCGATACGGCAGGGGTGAGGTAGCCAATTTGCCCACTTGTGGGCCACTTCTGATTCTGCCCCCCGCTCTGCAGCGGTGGGGCTCCCCGATACGGCAGGGCTGAGGTAGCCAATTTGCCCACTTGTGGGCCACTTCTGATTCTGCCCCCCGCTCTGCAGCGGTGGGGCTCCCCGATACGGCAGGGGTGAGGTAGCCAATTTGCCCACTTGTGGGCCACTTCTGATTCTGCCCTCCGCTCTGCAGCGGTGGGGCTCCCCGATACGGCAGGGGTGAGGTAGCCAATTTGCCCACTTGTGGGCCACTTCTGATTTTGCCCCCCGCTCTGCAGCGGTGGGGCTCCCCGATACGGCAGGGGTGAGGTAGCCAATTTGCCCACTTGTGGGCCACTTCTGATTCTGCCCCCCGCTCTGCAGCGGTGGGGCTCCCCGATACGGCAGGGGTGAGGTAGCCAATTTGCCCACTTGTGGGCCACTTCTGATTCTGCCCCCCGCTCTGCAGCAGTGGGGCTCCCCGATACGGCAGGGGTGAGGTAGCCAATTTGCCCACTTGTGGGCCACTTCTGATTTTGCCCCCCGCTCTGCAGCGGTGGGGCTCCCCGATACGGCAGGGGTGAGGTAGCCAATTTGCCCACTTGTGGGCCACTTCTGTCTCCACGCTTGCTCTGAATGCACTCAGTGCTGATGAGTCTACGTCTACTACCGTTGCTGCACCCATGGAGGTGCATCGGAGAATCTGGCATTGCCTTAATCTCTTCCGGCCACCTTATGTGTGTGGCCAATGTCACAAGACCGTGTACTTGTGGTGCATGCATTGTGAGGGGTGTGGCTTTTGCCTACACACTTTGGAGTGTCCAGTTCGTGGAAGGGCCCACCCCAGCACGGACAAGTGGCTTTTTCAAAAGTGGTGTCAGGAGGTAGACGTTGAGGAGGTTTTGACCGCCACCCTCCCCAACGAGCCCGTGTCCGGTGACGAGGAGTTGGACGTCCTTTCTAATCCTCTATTGGCTTCTCCCCAAGGTAAGGAGGTGAAGAAAAAAGAGGTCCAGTCATCTGATTCAGAGGTGGACCTCTTTGCGCCTCCCCCTACGGCCCCTGTGCCAAAGAAGAAGGCGAAGGGAAAGAAGGTCTTGCCCAAGGCACCCCCTATCGACCCTCCCAATCCCCAAAGGCGTACTCGGAGCACCATTCCGAGCGAAACAACCCCTTTGGGGGTGGGAGATTGGTTGACCGACAAGGATATCCTGTGTTGGTTGAACCAAGAGGTCTGCCACAATGAAATCGATGAACCACGTGCGTGGACTCTCGCGGTTATATATATCAAGAGACTCTCCAAGTACATGCAGAGAGTTGAATCCGGCGAAAGAATGACCAACATGAGGTGGTGCCGCCGCCACATTTTTGTGGTTAATTCCAATGACAAGGAAGGGTTGCACTGGTTTGTGTGTGCCTTCGATTGTCGTGTCCGGTTGGAGCTTTTCACTATTTGGGTTTGGGAACCCCTAAGCTCCACTCATTTGATCCGTCCTTTCTTGTCGGCCTTGAAGAAGCTTTCGCGAACCACCAAGCACCGCGCCTTGGGATTCCAAACGGACGGTTGGTCTTGTGGTTTTCAAAGCTTGAACATCGCAAAGCAGGTGGTGGAGCACCGGGGTACTTTTTCCAATGTGCCCCTTGTCCCAATGGGTGCCGGTTTTGTGGACTACGTGCTCAACATTGTTAACGCTGATCGTGCTGTGCGGGTCGCTCAAGCGCCCGGTGATGATGTGGAGGGCGTGATCGAGCTTGCTGGCCCTCCTGAGTCCCCCCCCAGCACCCAAGTTGAAGGTGCACTTTCGGCTAAGGAGGACAGTGTTCAGGCCACCCCCACCCCACTCGAAGGCAAGGAGGCCTCCGCCGAGCAGAGCGTGGAAAGCCCGGAGGCCAGGCCGCAACCTTCCGTGGACACTCCCACCGAGGAGGAGGACACCCGTCCCAAGGTCCTCATCCGTGGAGAGTGGCGCAAGGTGCCGGATGGCTACCCAGCAGATGCATCTGGCCAGCTGGAGCGTGACCAGCTTTTCATTGATGACCTGTGCAAGCAGGTAGTTCCAGAGTTGCGCGCCGCTTGTCAGCTTAACGCCAATCCTGGTGCAAAGCCCAAGTCCGGTGACACAAAAACGGACTTGATCTACAAGCGTGCATTCTGCAACTACTTGTAGCGGGTGCATGTTTTGTGGGCTGTATTTTCCTCCGCCGTTTGGTGTACCAATGGTGGAGCGTATAAGATTGCTATAATATTGGCCCCATGCCAGTGCCTTGGTGGCCTATAATGGTGGCAGTAGCGTTGGCCATGGCCCTGTCGGGACTCTTTTTCTTGAGCCTGATTTTGTTCCCAGTGCAGGCACACTGGATGTTGGCCATGGCCCTGTCAGGACTCTTCTCTTGGGCCTGATTTTGAGTCTAGTGCCAATGACAACATGTGAAACTATGTTATATTGGCCGAGTCCCAACTAATTGGTGGCCACGCGGAGTACTATGTGCTTTGTGGACTCGGCGTCCCATCGTTAAGGTCGCTATGGGGTGCCGTACGGAACCGGCAGCTGTACATATTGCGCATGTATTGCAAAGGTTGGATTTCTTTCAATTTTTCAATTTTTTTTATAATTTACACGACTTACAGCAAAAAAAAAAATTACACGACTTACCGCAAAAATTAAAAAATTCAATTTTTTTTTATAATTCACACGACTTACAGCAAAAAAAAAAATTACACGCATTTACAGCATAAAAAAAAAAATTACACGACTATACGGTTTTTTTGTACACGACTTACATTTTTCACAACCGCCACCAACCGCCAATCGCCAACCGCCGGCCTTTGAAGTAGAGAACACCCCATGACCATGAAGCAGAAAGCGTGACCGTTAACGTTTGTTTCTGTTGGCGTACAGCCCTGCATAGTGCGAACAGGGAGGGGGGGGGGGGCTGGAGAGTCCACCGGGGGCGGGGGGCTACTGCTGTGTGATGTTATGAAGTCCTACTCTGGTGCCTAGTGGCATCTCCTGCTGCCTTGTACACCAGCCAGCAGACAGTGCATAGGACCGTACGTGTAGTGGACAGGTATCATCCATCCACTGTCATGTTCGCTACAGCCAAAGGCGCCTATGACATGTCACTGAACATCTCTTCCTTCTCTGCATTTGTCGTGGGACACCCTTATGGGCTAGGCAGTGACGCCAGGTCGAAAACAGAATTTGTTGGGGGTGTTCTCCGGAAGTTCATACTGCTACAGGTGTCGAGAGGTGGAGTGGAATATCACGTTGTGCTAGACTTCTGAAATGTGTGCCAAGAGACGGTGGGTCAGGATTGGAATGAGCTGTAGATTGGTTAATTTTACCCCTTCCGATAGTGTGAGGGGTAGGAGGGAGAGGTTGTGAAAAAATGTGAGCATTTCGGATAGGAGGAGGTCCTGTAGTTGTGTGCGGGCTGGGGAAGCAGAGAAGTGTACCCCTAAATATTTGCAGTGGTTCCGGGGGGGGGGGGGGGCTTTTTGGCTTCCCATGCCCATGTTTAGGGAGCTTTTTGGCACTGCAAAGTGTCCCCATGCCCATGTTTAGGGCTTTTTGGCAATGTAAAGTGTCCCCATGCCCATGTTTAGGGAGCTTTTTGGCACTGCAAAGTATCCCCATGCCCATAAAGAGGGGACTTCTTTCTCCTCAGTGCAAAGTGTCCCCACACCCATTTCTCAGGGCCAATGCGCAACTTTTGCCCCACCCCTTGCGGCCCAGCCGGTGGGGGTCTACGTAGTACCCCCCCCCCCCGTTTTACCCGAGGAATGCAAAAAACCACGTTTCGGAGCCCAACTAGACAGTCTGGGGCCTGTGCGAGGGCGAAAGGTTGAAAATTTTCAGATTTTTGCCAGTTTCTGCGCAATACTAGAATCATCAGTTTTCTGGTTGAACAGGGCAACTTGTAGACTGCATATCTGTGACATATCATTTCAAATCAGGCTAATTCTTTGAAAAATGGATTCTTTGGGTCTCAAAAAGGGGGGGTGTACGGGGTTCCATCTTCGTGGTGGCACAGACAATCAGATTTGTTGACGTCATGTTTGTGCCCAGCACTCCCAAGAAGCGCCCCTATGCTGATCTGGACAGCTCCCAGCTGACCTCTCGGGTCGTTGGCTGTCGGTTGGCCATCAACTGCCGTCGGTTTAGTGGTAACCGCCGTCGGTGAGGCGCCAACAGCCGTCGGTTGACGGAGTCCCGCCACCGACAACCGAGGCTGGCCGTATGAAAAGAAAACATCCCGTCCCTCAACGACAGCCCGAGTAATTGCAAACCGCCATCGGCTCCAGTGATGACAGTCGTGCAGTTGGCCGACGACCGACGGCCGTTACGCGCCATGCTGGCGCTCTGCGGGGCCCCGCACGGATCCGATACCGGCAGTTTTTTTTTCTCGGTGTTAAGGACCGCCGGGCGCGCGCGCGCCCCCGGCCCCCCACCGCCCCGTCCGCCCCGCACCCCCTCCGCAGGCGGCATCCCGCTGCGGTATAGCCACCCCCCCGGCGCCCTGCCCGTCTACTACAACGACACCCCCGTGGAGCTCGGGAAGAAGGTGATGCTGCAGGTCGCGGGGGCGCGGTACTTCATCATGTGCGACAAGCTCAGCTACGTCTCCGGCGCCCAGATCCTGCACACGGTCGGCCCCCCCCGCGTGGGCAGCGACGCGGTCGTGATCCTGGTGATCAGCGTGGCCAACAAGGTGAAGGAGCGCCGCAAGATTATCCGCGGCAAGGCCCTCCGGCGCGTGGTGCTGGCCGACGTGTGGGAGGAGGAGGGCACCGGCCACCTCCTCTACGCCCTGCACCACCCGGCCCCCGACTGCGACTCGCCCCCGTCCCCGCGCCGGCGGAAGCGGTCCTGCGTCATTTCGTAGCCTGGGGGGGGTGGGTGCAGGCGCATGGCCACCAGCAAAACGTTTTTTTGTCAAAATAGGCAAAACACGCCATTTTTGAGAATTTTGTTTGCCCATGGCTTTCTGCAAGTGCATTAGCATGCCTCCGGACCCCTGTTTTGAGGTGTCGGTTACAATCTCAGATGTCTCGATCGACGTTAAATGGACTGGCTCGCCACAAGTTTGCGCCAGGTCACACGCGACCGGAAGCGGCCGGATCCTACTCAGTCGGACACGCGACGCCGCTGGCTCCTGCTGAGTGTCGGGGGCAATGGCTGCGGTTCTTGCTGAGTGCCACATGGCACAAGGCGGAATCCTACCGCAACTGAGTTCGCCTGCCGGACGCTGTCGGCATGTCTGTTCTGAAGCCTGTGCCAGACCCCAGCCCCAGGGCAGACGCAGAAGTATCAATGCCTGGGCAGTCTCCAGGCTCCGGCGTACAATTCTCATCGCCCTCTATATCTCGCGGCGCATCTCTTCCGGCTGGCCGGGGTCGCCTGGATACCCCAGCACCCAGGATAGCCCTGTATATGCCCGTCCCGCCTCGGGCTCGAACCGCAGTAGTTGTAGTTGTAGGTGTCAGCGCAGTTGTAGGTGTCGGCGCAGTTGTAGGTGTAGGTGTGTAGGTGTAGGTGTGTAGGTGGAGGTGGAGGTGTTGGTGTAGGTGGAGGTGGAGGTGGAGGTGGAGGTGGTGTAGGTGGAGGTGTTGGCGTAGGTGGAGGTGTTGGCGTAGGTGGAGGTGGAGGTGGAGGTGGAGGTGGTGTAGGTGGAGGTGTTGGCGTAGGTGGAGGTGGAGGTGGAGGTGGAGGTGGAGGTGGAGTTGTTGGCGTAGGTGGAGGTGTTGGCGTAGGTGGAGGTGTTGGCGTAGGTGGAGGTGTTGGCGTAGGTGGAGGTTTCCCCCACATTTTATAAACGGGTCCGATCCCCGTGTGGTGCGAACGAACGTCGGACCACTAGACCGTACCGCCCGAATGTACAGTAGACAAGAGGCGCGGTAGACGCCGCTTTTTGGGCCGGTCCGGGATCGGACTATTTCAAAGGTCGCGCGTGCGCACCATCGGTCTTTGGGCCATTCAGGGGCGGGGGTCCTGGGGTCAAGGCGGAGCATGGGACCTGTTTTCTTTCGGAGGACAGTGCCCCCCGTCCTTTGCGGGACGGGCTCCCGACCACGTGCTGCATACGTCGTACGTGTGCCCCCCCTCCGATTCCGAGGTCTCAAAGGGTACAGGAGAGTCCCACGGATGGGGAAGCGGTTTGTGACAGTTACGGGGACACGTTTCCCGGACGCTAAGACGGACTGGTGTTCGCGTGCGCAGGACGTTTTGTGGTGGACGGGGATTTTTCGTTTTTGCTTGGTCGCCTTCTTTTCCGTGTGTCCACAAAGCACCGCACGGAAGTTGCAGAAGGCTGCGTGGTGCCCCTCTCTGCCTCCCGCCATGGCGTCGGTCAGGAAGCAGTGAGGCAGTGCGGGTTTAACAGGCGGGAGGGCAGGGGCGTTGAGGGTGGCCCAGCGGCCGCGGTGCACGCGGCAGCAGATGGCGGGCGATGGGGCGTCGGTTGGGAACGCAACCGTCGGCGGTTGGGGATACAACCGCCGGCGGTTGCATTTGCTGCATATTTCACTTGGGGTCGACCCAGTCTGTCTAGTGTCCACCGTCTACTGTCTGCCCCCCCTCCCCCGCTCTCGACTCTTCCCATCTTTTTTTCAACGAAGCGGGGGCCTGCTGCAGTGTCTTTTCTGCCAGAAAACAATTTCTTGCAGGTGCTCCTGCTATTTTCCGCTTGGCATTTTTTTTCTGGGTGGGGTGTGAGGGGTTCTTCGCCGGGTGTGGGGGGCGTGAGATGAGGCTCAGGCACCAAAGAGTCAAGGAGAGCGAGGCTGAGGGGTACATTGTCCTACTTCTAAGTGGAGGCACCCCTACGAGCCTCTAGTTCCCTCCCCTGCCGGCAACCCCTTGTGCTTCGGTTTTCTAAAGGCGCTGGTCAGGGAAAAACTCAGAATAGGGCACAGAGGACGGAATCGCTGACAAGCAGAACTGTCCCAGCCCCCACCCCCCCTATAGGTGTGTCTGTGTTGTGCCTTTTTGCTGCGATGGAACAAACACCAAGTGATTTTTTGATACTGGCATGGAACAAACAACAACTATGAAAAATGCAATACGAATGAACAGCAAACATCTGGAGGGCACCAGGAATGAAGTGTAAGCATTCCGAACCATTCCGAATATTTCCGAATGTTTCCAAATCAAAAAAAATTTGTTCTGGATCAGTGGGAAACCCTGGCAACCGCCGGCGGTTGGGGGGTTGATGCAATGATACTGGGGTTGGGATTCAGAACTCCAGCTCCGTAGGTGATGGCCTGCCTCTGGTGCGGTTTGTGGCCGTGCTGATCATCAGTGCCTCACGTTCGTGAGACCTGCGCATCCAATGGATCAAGGGGCCCTGTTCCTCCCCCTCCTCCGGGACCCCAAGAGGCCTGCGGGTTCCACTGACCCTAGCCATTCCTGTTGGGCGCGTGGCACCCCCCCACGCCCATCCCGACCCTGCCAGGAGACCACAACGCCAAAGGTTGTCGTCACGAGGGACAACAGGGTGGGTTACTTACTGGGCCAATCAGGATTGCATTGGAAAGGGGGGAGGTACCCCCGCCCCCTCCAGGGCGCCCAGCCTGCGACCAGCCACTGTCTCCCGGACGGCAAGTGCCAGCTTCCATGGCATTTGTAACCGACAGCAACCGCCCCCAACCGCTTTGGCAACCTCCTCCAGCCGCCTGTCTGACCGCTTCTGGGGCTGCCTCTAAGGTCCCTTCCCTTCTAATGCATCCCTGGGGCCAATGGGCCACATCCTCACCATGGCCAAGGCGGCAATTCCTGGTGGCCATGAAGGTCGTGGGCCCATCCAAGAGTTTGCATGCCCCGAGCTCCCCCAAAACCCCCAGAGTGAGACACTTCAGGGCAATGTCACCAAGTCCATGGCAGACAACGACCCTCTCCACCTCCGTGTAGACCTCCTTCGTCAGGACTGCTTTTTCTGTGCGTAGCACACCGCTGTTATTTACTCAGCCTTCCAGTTTGTCTTGTGCTCCGGTAGCACACTGGGATGCCTTCGGGCGTGGCAGTTCCCACTGCATTTCCTGGTATCAGATACAGCCTATCCTCACTGCGTGCGGTGTCTGCTACCGCATGCTATGGTTGAGCTGGTGCTGAACCCCGTACCCCTCTCTCAGCACCCCACAGCCCTCTCTCAGCACCCCACAGCCCTCTCTCAGCACCCCACAGCCCTCTCTCAGCACCCCACAGCCCTCTCTCAGCACCCCACAGCCCTCTCTCAGCACCCCATAGCCCTCTCTCAGCACCCCACAGCCCTCTCTCAGCACCCCACAGCCCTCTCTCAGCACCCCACAGCCCTCTCTCAGCACCCCACAGCCCTCTCTCAGCACCCCATAGCCCTCTCTCAGCACCCCACAGCCCTCTCTCAGCACCCCATAGCCCTCTCTCAGCACCCCACAGCCCTCTCTCAGCACCCCACAGCCCTCTCTCAGCACCCCACAGCCCTCTCTCAGCACCCCACAGCCCTCTCTCAGCACCCCATAGCCCTCTCTCAGCACCCCACAGCCCTCTCTCAGCACCCCACAGCCCTCTCTCAGCACCCCATAGCCCTCTCTCAGCACCCCACAGCCCTCTCTCAGCACCCCACAGCCCTCTCTCAGCACCCCACAGCCCTCTCTCAGCACCCCACAGCCCTCTCTCAGCACCCCACAGCCCTCTCTCAGCACCCCACAGCCCTCTCTCAGCACCCCATAGCCCTCTCTCAGCACCCCACAGCCCTCTTTCAGCACCCCACAGCCCTCTCTCAGCACCCCACAGCCCTCTCTCAGCACCCCACAGCCCTCTCTCAGCACCCCACAGCCCTCTCTCAGCACCCCACAGCCCTCTCTCAGCACCCCACAGCCCTCTCTCAGCACCCCACAGCCCTCTCTCAGCACCCCACAGCCCTCTCTCAGCACCCCACAGCCCTCTCTCAGCACCCCACAGCCCTCTCTCAGCACCCCACAGCCCTCTCTCAGCACCCCACAGCCCTCTTTCAGCACCCCACAGCCCTCTCTCAGCACCCCACAGCCCTCTGTCAGCACCCTGCAGCCCTCTTTCAGCACCCCACAGCCCTCTTTCAGCACCCCACAGCCCTCTGTTAGCACCCTGCAGCCCTCTGGATGACTCCTAACCCAATTGCGCCAATATTTTATGAATGTTTCTGTAACCTCTCACCCTCAATCCATGGCATCTTGTGCACCTTTTTCGACCTTCCCTGGGGCCGATTTTCTGGATTTCTGGGCTGGTAGTTCTGCCCGAAACGCAAGCCAGAGCTGCGAAATCCGGAAAGCGATCCTGGGATTATCTATCAGCAATGCACAGCACCGGTGCGGTATGCATGTGAAAACGCCCGAACGTATGTCGCATCGCAGAGTACCGCAACTCGTGCTGCGCGTCACCACGACTGGTGCCTGACACTGCAACGCCGCACAACCGGTTATACATATATATATATATATATATATATATATATAATGGGCACAAATGTGTAATGTGTGAATCAGTGTGCTAGGGGCTCCTGCAAGGCCCACACATGAACACGAACTCATGGTTATTGCAGTGATGTAGGAATGTAGGGATGTTGAACCTCGCAGTTTGAGCATGATTCGAATGGAAGCCTTGGTATAATGGGCACCAGCACCACTCACAGGGGGAGCACCGTGCGCCACAGCAAGCCTGGTCCTCTGCCAGGGGTGTGTGGTGATGAACCCCAAGAGGAGGCCCCGTTGGTTGTGAAAGACCAGCGCTTGGGGAACGACACCCCCCCACTCGGCACCTCTGTGACTTGCAAGTCGGTCCCTTTGGCCCTCAGGCGACGAGTGGTTCAGCAGAAATCCACTGTCGCTGCAGGGACGTTAGTCTTGGCCGGCGGCAATGGCCGGTGTTTGCAGTGTGACCACATTGCCGTCGTTTCCAGACTTGCCACTAGCATCCGCCAGGTCATACATGATCAGATGGAGCTGAGTCCTACTGAGTCCGACACTGGATGCAGCTGGTTCCTACTGAGCTCCGGGTGCGACAGGAGCAGATATTACCGAGTGGCGCATGGTACGGGGCTGATATACATCCCCCCGTCGTCTGACCATGTGGATTCTCCACATGGGATAATGTATGTTGTATTTTATATGCCACACAGAACTAGTCCGTCTGACCGAGCACTTACGAGGCACACGTAAGTCTGAGCAATTAAAAAAAAAGTGGCACATGGTACAGGGCCGATTCCCAACGAATTCCCCTGCCAGACACTCCTGCCTCCTGCCAGTGGCATGTCTGATCATTTCTTGTCTTGACTGTCCGTGAGAGTGAGACACGGGGGGGGCTGTGGCACCGGCACGGCAGACACGGGGGGGAGGGGTACCCCCCCCCCCCCGCGTCCAAGAACCACCTTGCGCAAGAACCAACCCCTGGTTCCGCGGTCAAATTCTCGCATCACTTTTTTTACCAGGGTAGTGGGTTTTTCATGTTCCTGGTGGATGTAGGACAGCTATTCAGGTGTGCAGGACATCATTTCATGTGTGTTACTACGGGTCCCCCCATCAGGGGGGACCCTATCACTCCTTTGGTGTTCATTTGTCAACGTGGTTAACTGTGGGAAAGGAGAGGGCACGCATGTCCTGGCGCAACGCGCCGGAAAAAATTTTTTCCGCAGTACGGGGTTGCCCACGGCTGTGCGCAAGAACCAACCCCTGGTTCCGCGGTCAAATTTTGGGGGAAAAGTGTGCGCAAGAACCGACCCCTGGTTCCGCGGTCAAACATTGCTGGTTCCTGGACACGGGGGGGGGAGGGTACTGATGGGACTGCGACCGCAGTGACAATGTTGAGATGTCAGGCCCCTGTTTTTTTTTGGGGGGGGGCGGTGTTGCTGCGCAGCGTGGGCACAGTGTAGGCACAGCGCGGGCACATAACCCAGCGGTAGGATGGTTTTCCTGTGACCACCCTGCAAACCACGCACCACCGAGGAAGCGTCCATGGGGGGAAAAACGGCCGATTCGGACAGAAAACCGACAGTATTCTGGCATTTTCAGTGTTTTAACTCATTATCTGAGTTCTTGGACTGAGTGGGACTCTGGGGCAGTCCCGTGTCTGGGAACACAGTAGTTACCCAGTCACCGGGGCCATCAGGGGAAACGGGTCCAAAATAGCCTTCTTTTCGCACAGCGTGATCACCTGGAGAAGTTGCTGAAGCGAGGCAATTGCATGGTGTTCAAGAAGCCCAACCCCCCCTTTCGGAATCCCCCCCCCCCCGGCCGTACCACCAATCCCCCCCCCCCCACCCTCCCGCCAACCCCCCCCCCCCCGCCAATTTTTGACAGATAGCGGGCAGAGTGGGTCGCATCAGGGCCGGTTGTAATCGCCCCCCCCCCCCCCCGTGCGTGCGATCCTTTGCACGCCGTCGTGGCTTAGTGGGGCGTTGTGGCCTGGGTCGGGTCGGCCTGCCCCGATGGTTGTGTACACGTCCGTCGGGCATTCGGGGATGTCTCGTCACACCCTCCCTGACAGACCAGCAGGTCAGACCATCACGGCCCGTGACTCCCCTGACGACCACGTACATTCGTGATGCAACGGTCACCGCTTGCGTCTTCTCGCGTGTGCCAATCACGCCCTTGTCAGAGCAACAGGAGGTGCTGTTTCCATCAAATTTAGGAATTTTGTTCTTCTCACGGAACGGCCTGGTTTGACAGCTGTGTCAATTTTTTGGCTTTTCGGGGACAATTGGTCGCCTTTCGGTGGCGTGGCTGCCTGCCAAGCAGCACTCCTCTGCGGTGTTTCTCGAAGAAGATGAGACGGGCCCTCTCATCTGCCATCACATGTGACGTCGCCACGCCCCAGATAGGCCCTCTCTGTGCGGATGTCGGCCTGCATTAGGTGATGCTGCATGAATCTGGATGTAAATCCAGCATATACTTAGACTAGTACAGCACAACACAGCACAGCACAGCACAGTTCAGTTCAGTACAGTACCGTTCAGTACAGTACAGCACAGCACAGCACAGCACAGCACAGCACAGTACAGTTCAGTACAGTGCGGTACAGTACACTGGAGTACAGTACAGTGCAACAGTGCACAGTAGTCTCCACCTTCCCGTCTCTGTCTGAATTTGTATACTGAAAAAAGATGATGGAACTGGCACCTTCTGGCCTTCATCTTGTCTCAGAGGACATTATGTGAACTGGGTATAAAATCCAGCATGCACTGGGTGATGAACACGCGCTAGGTGTTTCACCTCCCCGCCACATTTGGGACCGGTACACTGCACCGACAAGAAATGAACACCCCATCACCGCCTGCGTGCGCATCACGCCCAATTGCATCGAATGGTTTGCCAGACGGGGGCGCATTTCCATGCACCCAATTGCGTTGAGCATTTGTGATGTGGCATTGAGCGGTGCTATAAGTGCCTGGACCTAAGTCCAGCATATCAAGGGCAGGGGTCAGGGGCGCCTGCCCACCCTCCTCCCACATGTGCACCGAACCCTTAAAACAAACACCACGTTGCATTGCATAGCCCCACCACTTGCTCCTTCCAGTCGCGCAATAGACTGCTGGGAAGGTGAGGGGGCAGACAAAAGAGCAACAAGTCCCACTCAGAGCTCTGGCTGTTGTAGTTCGCATCCCAATGTCAGCCAACAAAGATGCCTTGGGGTAGGTGGCCCACTGAGCAGGAACCCTTCACGCAAAATATTCTACGCATCTGTCAAAATCATCCTACGTTGTAATGACTTGACAAACAAATAGTCCAGCCCAAGGGAAGTCCGCGAGGATGTAGCCCTTGTCCCACTGCCTACACCAGTGACAGACTTCAACGTTCAAACAGACGTCCCACCGCCCTGAGTGGTCTGTGGTCTCCTCAAGTTCGGTCACAATGTCCGAGCAGGGAGGTCTGAGAAGAAAAAAGATTGCATGGAATAATTCCCCTCGTCTCAGTGTGACCCCCTCTCAACAGAGCCCCCCTCTGAGTCCAAGCCGTGTGAGCAGTGCCGCTAACCCCACAGTGATCGCTGACCGCCCTCTGCATGTCCTGGCTTCAGGCTCAGCCCCCCCTCTCACTGTGTGTCAGATCCGCTACCACAGTCATTCGTGGGATCATCGTAGAATCCGACTGCTCTGAACCTTGATCCCCAGAAGTCATCTGGAGCACTGTACAGTGAGCAGGCTATGCCAACTCAATTTGGTCTGGACCAAAAACACAAACCCTTGTTTATACAATAAACAATATAAACAATACATCAATCAACAGTGATACCCCTGTTCGTTGTAGTTAGAGCTCTTTGAGTTCTGGGTTCTTGCCGGGCCCTCCGCTGACCCCGAAATGGAATTAAAGACTTGACTACGTGCCTGTGGCCAGGGGCTCAGGGTGATGATAGCTGACCGCCCTCTGCCCGGGATACCCTTTCTCTTCCTGGTCGCCATTGCACCATGTACCCTCCCACGACAGTGCGAGTGCGAGTGTACATAAGCTTCAGCTGATTTGGACGCAAGAAGAACTGAAAGTTTTGGATCTGGGTCGCGGCCATCGCCAACTCTCTCTCTTTCTCTCTCCCCCCACAACGATACGCCCCCTGAGGGTTGGTGTCACCCGTGACATACGTCAGTTCCCTGGCTGGCAGACATTCGGCACAAGGCAGTGGCACACAGGCATCGCGTCCGTCCAGCCATCATCATGGGCCTTCATGGAGAGGTGTCCAGAGGGAGTGGCCAGGCACTCAGCCCCTGGGCTACGCTCCTAAATACGGTGTCCTTCCTTCCCTCCGATGCGTACCCCAGACGGCCAACACACGGGCGCCTTCACTGGTAACTCCATGCCACCTCTGCAGGACGACTGGGCCCAACGACTTGAGTCCTTACACACCGGCCGGTGGCGTTGGGATGTGGATGCCCCATTCTGTGGGATGGGCTCACCCACTCTCGAACTTCGGCCCCATGTTGGGACATCGTAATCAGGCCGCTGCCCTCAGTCGTTATTGTGTGCCGTTGGACCTCTTGGCCATGTATTCAATGATGTTCTACCAGCCATTTGCCTGTTTTTGGCAAGCCTCCCACTGGTCTTCGAGGCTGTCCTACGGGTTTCCACGAGGTGTTGTGATACTCGCGCTACTTTGAGATATGCACAACCTCAGCCTCAGTCTTCACACCGCTGTCTTTTTCAGCCTACAGTCATTGTGCCTCATGCACACTGGGAAGCCTACGGGCGTGGCAGCCTCCTACTGCATCACCTGGTTTCAGACTCAGCTAATCCTCACGAAGTGTCAGATCCGCTATCACAGCCATTGTGGGATCATCGTAGCACTGGACAGCTCTGAACCTTGATTCCGAGGGGTTACCTCGAGTACTGTGAAGTGAGCGGGCTACGCCAGCTCATCTCAGTCTGAACCCCCCCCCAAAAAAAAAACTTTGAGGTATGCACAATGGAGTGCACCGAAAGCTGTCACGCTTGTGAGGTCGTTAGTGAGAAAAACGTGTTCACCCCGTGGGGTGAGCGCCGCATCATACCCCCCACCCCCCAGGGGCACTCTACATGCACATGATTCTGCGGGAGTCTTTGGGTTCACAGGACTCAACTCCATGTCCATCAGTCCATTGGCCTGATGGGTATCCAACCCGTCAAACAGTCCAACAGCCAGTCTCACACCAGAGGGATACCCTGTCACCCTGTCTCTCTGCCCTGCTTCGTACCCAGGGCAATACAGGACGGAGGCCTCCTTCTCCATTATGGCTCTTTGCTTGTAAAGGGACTAGGTGAATTGCCGGCATCTAACCCAAAAGCTCCTTAAAATGATTTCCTTCCTTCGTGTCAGATCCGCTATCACAGCCATTGTGGGATCATCGTAGCACTGGACAGCTCTGAACCTTGATCCCGAGGGGTTATCTCGAGTACTGTGAAGTGAGCAGGCTACGCCAGCTCATCTCAGTCTGAACCCCCCCCCCAAAAAAAATGATTTCCTTCCTTCCCTCTGCCCTGCCTCGTAACAGTTCCCGCTGCATTTCCTGCCATCAGATCCCCACCACATGTCCACTACCACATCGCTTTGTGGACAATATTGTAACCCCCCCCCCCCCCCCCGAGAACGACGCCCTTGTCAGAGGAACACGAGGGGCCGTTTCCTTTGTGAACCGTGGAATTTGGCGGTTTCTTTGCCTGGCCGTTTGTGAAGATCAATTTTTTTCCTGTGATTCGGGGCCTGGGGATGGTGTTTCGGGGATGCTGATGACTGTCCTGCCGCTTGTTGCCCCCCCCCCCCCCCGCTTCAATACGTGACTCTGATGCCCCTCTGGAGACATGGCAGTCTGGGCCTCGGTGAGCATTGCCTTGCTGCTGGTGTGTTTTCACAGTGTGCGTACGCCCGTGTCAGAACAACAGGAGGTGTTGCTTCCGTCATCTTCAGTGCTTTTACTGTTGTTCTTGCAAGCCCCCCCCCCCGGCCCCAAAAATGGGCTGCTCTGGTACCCCCCCTCCCCCGCCCCCTTGTAATCCCCCCCCCCCCCTGCAATCCCCCCATCCATAGGGGGGACTGTCACTTTGACAGAAAAGCATAGGAAATGCTGGGCACTGAAGGTACAGAAGAAAAATTTTGTTCAAGTCATATTGGAACTGCTGCAGTTTTAGTGTGTTTAGGTTGTGTGGTGCAACCCCCGGCTGCCCATGGGGGGGGGACCGTCACTTCATGACCGCTCCCCCCCCCAATGGGGGGGGACCGGCCTGACATTAGGGAGGGGGGGGGTACAAGGGGGGGGGAGGGGTACTTTGCACCGTGTGTCTCTGGAGTGCAGTCGTGGTGCTTCATTCGGCGCACCGAGGCCCAACGCGCAGTTGGATCTGCTGCGCGCGCTGTCCAGTAAGACTCATCCCTGTCAAAGGCATGGACAGTGCTGCGGACCTCCGCCGGGTTTCGTGCTGCACGAGCCGACCCACGTGCCTGCGCACCAGGCACCGCTTGTGCAGAGTTTCGCACGGGAAACGACCCCTAACCCTGTGCGAGACCAGACCAGCACGAGGTGTCGTTTCTACAAGTTTTGGAACTACCAACTTTGACGGTTCCATGTTCTGGTGGTCTGTGAAGATGAGGCTTTTTCTGCTGCATTTCCTGGTGTCAGATTCAGTTTGTCCTCCCTACCCCCCCCCCCCCGCCCCGCCCCCGCCCCCCCCCTTGTATAAGCTACGCCCGAGTTGGACATCTGTTACGCGGCTGCGCCGCACGATACTTGATGAGGGCATACGTCTGTCGGTGGGGACGTATTGCTGGACTTTCCACCGCTCTGCAGATAAGCTACGCCCTTGTCCAAGCTACAGCGGGCGTAGGGACCGTATTAATTTGGTACCTAATTTGATTCGGTACAAATGTAGTGCAGCCACATGAGACATGGGTTCGGTGACAAATTTGCCAGTTACAAGAGTCATGGACACATTTGTTGTGAGTGTTTGCCCAGATAGCCCAGATAGCTCTGATTTTGGGGATATTAGTGCATTATGTTCCCCTTTCTTGCACCAGCTCACCATGCAATCCTCTCTTTCTGAACCTGTGTGTCTACGCCCTGGTCCGAGCTACAGTAGGCGTAGGGACCGTATGAATTTGGTACTTTGCCGTGGCTTAGACAAGGGGGGGGGGGGGGGCTACATGTTTTTTCCGCTGCCACATTGCCTTGTGGGACAATCGCAGCATTCGACAGCTCTGATCCTTGATTTCGAGAGATCTCTCCAGAGCCCTCTGGTGAGCGGGCTTCGCCAGCTTGCCATGGCCTGGACCCCCCCCCCCAAAACACACACAAAAAAAGATCACGTGTTTTCTGTGACTTGGGGCTGAGGGATGGTACTTTGGGGACGCTGATGGCCGTCCTACCACTTGGGGCCGGATGTCCGGTCGTCCAGGCGTGCAGGTCATCTTACATGGGCCGGGCACGGAGGTACTGCCACTGATGGTGGCTTCTGAAGGCATACACAATGCCATTGTCAGACCAACAGGAGGCGTTGTTTCCATCGTGTTCTGTGCTTTTGCCGTTCTTCTGCAAGGTCTTAGGGGGAGCGCCTGATGCGGCGCGTGTGCAGTGCGCGCACCGCGCGGAGGTGTAGCCATTTGGCCCGACCAAGCAGCTGCAGATTACTTGGTGGCCATGCCGGAAGAGCTCCAATTTCCCTCTGCAATGAGGACAAGGGGGGGGGGAATTGAATCCCTGGCAGAGAAACCCCAAACTAGGGTGATGGTTGCTCCCAAGGGGCCATCTTATGTATTGTCACCTTGGGAGGGGGCGGATAGGGCAAGACGGAGGGATGCTTACACCGGTCTTGTACCCAAGGGTTTGCTCTCCTTAAGGGGGCATTTTGGGAGGAGGTAAAAGCCCCTCCATTCCGGGCAAACCTGCCGTAAAAGTAGCGCCAGCACAGATACCGATTCACCTTGGCCTTCAATCTTCACTCCGCTGTCTTTTACAGCCTACAGTCATTGTGCCTCACGCACACTGGGAAGCCTGAGGGTGTGGCAATCTCCCACTGCACAACCTGGTTTCAGACTCAGCTAATCCTCACTACGTGTCAGATCCGCTACCACAGTCATTTGTGGGATCATCGTAGCACTGGACAGCTCTGAACCTTGATCCTGAGGGGTCACCTCGAGTACTGTGAAGTGAGCAGGCTACGCCAGCTCATCTTAGTCTGAGCCAAAAAAAAAGGTAGCGCCAGCACAGATACTCCCCCCTCAGCACAAGTATGAGTGGTTGGGGACAGTTCTGTGCTGGAGATAATATAGACTTGGCGCAGGCTGTCAGCCGTCTGCTCATGCCAGGACAATCTGTGGCCATGCTCCGGCACCGTATCCTACTTTCGATGTGGTGTGCAGTGTGTAGTCTGGCTTCGCCGCTTTTGTGCTGAACACACTGCGTGGGTGATGCCGGTGGCGTTGGAAGGATGAAAGCCATTCTCAGTTTTTGGCCAGCTACACTGCGCGTTGACGGAGCCACACTCAATGTAGAGATTGGATGACCAAAACGACGATCCCCCTGACAAGGAGGGAGTACCGGGCACAGTGCACGCACGGTGCAAGTATTTGAGTTGTTGAGAAATGACGGTAACCATCCATGGCCCACAAGGAAAAAACGGTAACTGTCCAGGACACAGTAGGAAATAACAGTAACCATCTAGGACCCACCAGGAAATAACAACAAGCATCCATGACCCACCAAGGGGGGAACGTTAGCGCGCCGGGCATCTTTTGTGACCCGTGCCCTACCGGTGGACTGTTGCCGTTGATATGTTGGGCAACATTATATGGATTTGCCCCTTAGCCCCCGGAACATCAGCAGATGTTTTGATTTGGGATGGGTATGGACCTTCTCGTACCCGAGGTGATTTCTTTGATTTTGAAGTTGGGGGCCATGATGGTGCTTATAAAGGCCAGATTCATGTCATTATAGGCTTGCCATATGGCGTGGCGTTTTTGCCTACATCAGAGAGCCCTCTGGTATACACATGTGAACTCTGGGTCTTTGCCATATGCCCCGCTTTGCGGGGATCCACTGTATCATATGTTGGAGACACCCACTTTCCCAAGCACAGTCTTGAGTACTCTGTGAACTTCTGGAGTCAGTCAAAAAAAAGAAAAGAAAAAAAATAAAGGCCAGATTCATGTCATTGTGCCTCTCATTGGAAGAAAGAATGGCACTTTGACAGCCCACCAACAATGTTACAATGACGTGCACGGGTGGTATAGGGCACGCATTGAGCAGCTGTTTGCTCGGTTGTGGCACGCAAGATGAGGCAGAGGATGAGGCAGCAGTGTGTGTGTTGTGTTGCCAGAAGCGCTCCACCGTCGCAGTTTGTGATGAGTGTAAGGAGCACTATTGTACTGAATGTATTGACACCCACACTTGTGGGACCAATGTTGTTTGTTAAGTACAATACAAATGACACTTGGAGTTATTGAATTCACAGCTATTGTCTAATTGTGCAACGTGCTTTGTAGGGAAGGTGTGCAGTGCAACGTGGTCTACTTGGGGGGCTTCTCCATGAGAGGGTAAATCTGAGGCTGAAGTCGGGATAGTTAATAGAAAAGTAGCGCGCCGGGCGCGCGCCGGGCAAACATTCCCCCAAGAAATAACAGCAACTATCCAGAGCCCATTAGGAAATAACAGTGACCATCCAAGGCCCTTGGTCGCGTAGGAGCACCATTGCGGTACCCCGCCCTGAACCGGAAGCGCAAGGCAAAGACGACTGCAACTGTGACAGTAGACGCTGAACTGTGGCTTCAAGCAGCGCACACTGCAAACGATAGGGAGGCGGTGACCTGGTTTACCAACATTCATAGGCCACAAAAATAGATACACGAGGAGTGCACGTCAAAACGCAGACGCCTCAACAACCTAGCCCACCGGTGGGAGCACTACCTCTCACTCTATGACAAACTGGCAATGCAGCACACCCACCGTGCGTTAGAGACTTACCGACATGCCCAAGTCACGGAAACCGCACTACAACACGCAAGGGAGTTACGCGCCGTGTACACCAAAACACTGACGGCCAAGCAAGATTACCATCTGCTGGTGACAAATTTACTTAAGGAACACATAGAGACGCAGCACCACACGAACGCATATGCAGCACTGTGTCTGGAACGCCGACAATGGTATGAACAAGCAAAACACTACACCATGCAACAGTATGCTAACACAAAAACGTCACTCCTCTCGCATGAGAGGTTCACGCGTCTGTACGCAGACACAACACTGCTCTTCACAGACCACAATCGACAAGCCCGATACGCCTTGCTTCAACAGGGACGTCTCACCCAATTGGCGCAAGACACAGCAAAAGCATACTGACTAAAGACAGCCCTCTACTGGGACACATCCAGACAGGCGCGACAGACCATATACTTCGCACGGAAACGGACACGAGAGCAGTGGGACCCCACCTTGTGGGAAGTTCCGCTGCAGCCACTACCTAAACGACAAAAAGCGCACTGGGATCCAAACGAATGGGAAATCCCCCTAACATGACGACACCAACACCAACGGGAAACCATGGGGGCCCAGTCACGAGCTGAAGCTTGTATGTTCACCGTGGCACTGCCAAAATCTGTACTTATCGCTGAACTTTGCCCTCGCGGCACCTGGCACATTCAGTTCTGGCCTCTTTGATGAAAAAAAAAAAAAGCCGGCACACTCTCACACAATCTCGATGGCACCGGGCCGTTTAAAAAAAAAAGATGGACCTTCTACCTTCCAGGGTTCTCCCAAGAACACTTAATGACACTTGGAACGCCAGGAACTCAAAGAAAGATCACATCTTACATAAGAATAGATGAATAGATGTGGTTGGTTATGGAGTGAACATAACTCAAAAGAGGGTCCTAAGCTTCCTTTTCAAGGTTTGACAGGGAGGGCACTTCACATTGTGGAGAAGAGCAGAGTATTGTTCTGTTGATTGTGAGAAGGAGGGGTGTTTGCACAAGTGTTGTGGCCAATGGTTTCCTCTCCTTAGATGCCATTTTGAGGGGGGAGGCCAATATCAGGCGTTCGGGGTGTACTCGATGCAAAAGGCATTGGACCACAGCGGTGCACTAAGGGACTGTGAGTGCGCTGGGTGCTAGGCATCTTTTTAGGCCAAAATGCCCCCAACCGCCACTATGCCAAGTGCCATTCAAGACTTCCCCACACTTCAAGGAGGCCAGGCCGCATAGCCACCTAGATTCCTCGCTTGTTTAGGACCCCAAAAGGCATGGGTTACGTAGCAATTGTGGTGCTGTTGTTGTATGCAATGCAACCGGCTGATGCTTCTCAGCCTTCAGTCTTCCACTTGCTCCAGTGGCACCTGGGGAGGCCTACGGGTGTGGCAGTTCCCGCTGCATCTTCTGGTTTGAGATTTCGCTCCGCCTACCCACGTGTTATGTCCGCTAACACACTGAGCTATCATAGCACTGGACTGCTCTGATTCCTGATTCCGAGAACTCTCTCGAGTACCGTCTGGTAAGAGGGCTTTGCCAAGGTCTGAACCAAAAAAAAGTCTGTTTATTTGTGGCATTAATTGCCCAAAGACTGCACCCCAAATTGCCCAAAGACTACGCCCCTGATTGCCCAAAGACTGGGCATTGGTTAGGAATTGTAGTTGGCGAGCAGAGCGAGCTAATGACGGTTTTTCTAGTTCAGCCTTCTTTGTTTCCGATTGTCCCCCAGCCCCTGTTGAGCGATTATTGAGCGACGATCAGGACCGACAACAATTAACGGCGTGCAACACCTGATTGCTTCCGCTGCTGTGTGTGCAAGGGGTGGGATTAGGCACAGGTGCCCCAGTGCACGACAAGTGATGGACCGCACTTTGCACTCCAGTCTCCGCAACTCCATTCGCCATCCGTGATGCTCGCCGCCCAGCGACCCCTCGTGGCCCAGCACGCACGCGCCGCCCCGCGCCTGGCACTGCACCGCCCGGCCCGGACCTTCCTCCTCGGCCCCGCGTACGGCCTCGCCAAGAAAATGATGCCCCCCATCAGCGCCACGGAGAAGGCGGCCCTCGAGTCCGGCGGCGTCTCGTTCGAGCGGCACATCTTCGCCGGCACCGCGTCCGTCGCGGCCCTCCGGCCGTACCGCAACCAGCTGAGCGCCGCCGAGCAGGCGTTCCTGGACCACGAAGTGCCGGAGCTGTGTGCGATGCTTGACGACCACCAGATCATGACGGACAAGGACTTCCCTCCGGAGGTCCCCCCCCCTCCCCCGCCCCCACCTGAACTGACTGGCCGGCGCCATCGGGAGGGGGAAGACCTGCCCCAGACAGTCCAAGAAACATTCGATAGCCGCCTCGTGTGACGAACTCACGGCAACATTCGGCACTGGTCTGGTTTGCGCTGCAGTGCAGCAAGGCAAAACAATGCACTTAGAGAGTTTAAGGGATGACCAGCGAGCCCGGCCCCACTGCGGGCTGTCTCCCCCGCCCACCCCAACCCTCCCTCCGCAAACCCCCGGTCACTTTCACTTTGGCGACCCGCAACCCAAAGAGGGAGACTTGCTGCGCAGGGCGCGCGCGGGGCATCTTTTAGACATTTTTTTGTGCCCTGGGGCATGGTGCTGTGTTGCTGTGTTGATGGAAGGGACCGACAATCTGCTGCCTTTTATTTTACAGCTGGTGTACCCCCCGCCCCCGCCCCCCCTTGAAATCACCCCCCCCCCTTTGCAATCCCTCCCCGGGGGGGGGGGGGGGGGTCACTTCCCCCAGGAAGCATAGGAAATAGCAGGCGCCGAAGGCACCGAAGAAAATCACCTCGAAGAGAGCTTGTTAGATCAAGCGCAGGCGCGAGCGTCCACCTCGAAGAGAGGTTGTTAGATCAAGCGCAGGCGCGAGCGTCGTATAACCCCCTTTTTTGGGGTCGTTCGCGTAGCATACCCCAATGTATGGTTTCTAACGTCTAACCCCCTGTAAAATCATCATTTTAGGACCAAAAATGATCCCCCAATGATTTTTTGGATTTTGACCCCCGTACCCCCCCGCACCGGGGTAACCTTTTTTGAGGGGGGGGTGGGGGGGGTGGGGGTGGGGTGGGGTGGGGGGGGGGGCAAAACTTCTTTGTGTATTGTGGCCGCTGTGTGTGTATTTGGACCTGGGTCCTGAAGAACTTTTTTCTTGTATATGGACCCTCTAACCCATGGCGGGGGTCCCGGGTCCCAACTCCAGGTACCCCCAGGCACCCCCCCCTATATGGCCCCTCGCCAATGAGGACTTAGCCGTTTTTCACGCTGGATAGGCTGTTTAGTGGCACGTGAAGGTTTTTTGAAATCACCTCGCAGAGGTTGTTAGATCAAAGCCAGGCAGGCGTATATAGGGGAAAACGCCACATACCCCCCCATTTTGGCCATTTTGGGGCTATTCGCGTACCCTACCCCAAGGGGTTGAATTGTTAGTTTAACCCCTTGTAAAATCATTATTTTGTCCAATAATCGCATCCCCCAATGAGTTTTTGGTCCGGACCCCCCCAGACCCCCCCCACTTGAAACCCACTTTTTTCAGGTTTTGAGGGAGGGGGGGGGGGTGGGGGGGGGGGGTCAAAAAATGACCCCCCCTTTTTTTGGGTCGAAAATCATGAATCTTTTGGTTTTTTTCGATTTTGAGCCGAAAAAGTTTTTCCGGGTCCCGACTCTATGGGGTTTGTATGGGGCGGAGTGGGACGAGCGCTTAGTTTATGCACTTTTCAGCCATTTTTGCTATGTTCGTCGACCTCGGTGACCCCGTGGTACCTACTCTTAGGGGTGCAAGTGGGGATGTTGTGACAGTATATGCCTACTAGGATACGGAAGGACGTTTTTTGCAGTCTCTAGCCTTGCCTGGGGCCGTCCACAACCCGTGCCAAAGACGCGAAATGACTGTTTCCACCAATAATGGCCTAGTGAATGGGCCAGTACACAACCTGCTAATGCAGTTTTTCAACCTGGGCACCTCAAAAATCGAAGTTTTCGAAACTTGTTTGTTTGATATTGTGACCACCCAAAATGACATTTCAAGCTATGCAAAGCATGTTTTAGGCCGTATTTACGTGTTTCTCTCCCTATTTGGGTATTAGGTCGGGGGGGGGGGGTCTCCCAAGGGATTGATACACAACCTGCTTATGTAGTTTTTCACCCCGGACAGCTCAAAAATGGAAGTTTTTGAAACCTGTTTTTTTCATATTGTGACCACCTAATATGACCATCCAAGGTATGTAAAGCGTGTTTTAGGCCGTATGTTCATGTTTTTCACCCTATTTGGGTATTATGTCGGGGGGGGGGGGGGGGGGGCTCCCAAGGGATTGGTACACAACCTGCTTATGCAGTTTTTCACCCCGGACAGCTCAAAAATGGAAGTTTTTGAAACCTGTTTTTTTGATATTGTGACCACCTAATATGACCATCCAAGGTATGTAAAGCGTGTTTTAGGCCGTATGTACATGTTTTTCACCCTATTTGGGTATTAGGTCTGGGGGGGGGGGGTCTCCCAAGGGATTGATACACAACCTGCTTATGTAGTTTTTCACCCCAGACAGCTCAAAAATGGAAGTTTTTGAAACCTGTTTTTTTCATATTGTGACCACCTAATATGACCATCCAAGGTATGTAAAGCGTGTTTTAGGCCGTATGTACATGTTTTTCACCCTATTTGGGTATTATGTCTGGGGGGGGGGGGGGGTCCCAAGGGACTGGTACACAACCTGCTTATGCAGTTTTTCACCCTAGGCTGCTCAAAAATCGAAGTTTTCAAAACTTGTTTTTTTGATATTGTGACCACCCAAAATGACCATCCAAGGTATGTAAAGCGTGTTTTAGGCCGTATGTACATGTTTTTCACCCTATTTGGGTATTATGTCCGGGGGGGGGGGGGGGGGGGGGCTCCCGAGGGGCCGGTACACAACCTGCTTATGCAGCTTTTCACCCCGGACAGCTCAAAAATGGAAGTTTTTGAAACGTGTTTTTTTGATATTGTGACCACCTAATATGACCATCCAAGGTATGTAAAGCGTGTTTTAGGCCGTATGTACATGTTTTTCACCCTATTTGGGTATTATGTCCGGGGGGGGGGGGGGGGGGGGCTCCCGAGGGGCCGGTACACAACCTGCTTATGCAGCTTTTCACCCTGGGCAGCTCAAAAATCGAAGTTTTCAAAACTTGTTTTTTTGATATTGTGATCACCTAAAATGATCATCCAAGGTATGTAAAGCATGTTTTAGGCCGTATTTATGTAGTTTCCACCCTATTTTGGGTGTATGTTGCTAGGGGTAGATTCTCTGCGAGGTGGACTTGCCGAAGGCAATAGAATTCGATTTCCTATGACTACCTTCCGTTGCCCCTAGGATTGGTTTGGGTGATCATTTGGTGACAATACGGGTACTTGAGCACCCATGGGGACCCACGTAGTGGCTGCTAGGCCTATGTAGCCCGTGCCATGGGCCCTCCGAAAGCCCCAAAATTGCTGTTGCGTAGGCTGTTTAGTGACACTTGAAAGTTTTTCACATTTCCACTTTTTCCGAAACCCTTCTGTTGCCCCTAGGATGGGTTTGGGTGATCATTTGGTGACAATGCGGGTGCTTGAGCACCCATGGGGGCCCACGTAGTGGCAACTGGGCCCATCTAGCCCGAACCATGGGCCCCCCAAAAGCTTCAAATTGCTGTTTGTAGGTGGTTCAATGGCATTTGGGGTGTGCACAAACTGATTAAGCAATTTTCCACCCTCTACAGGTCAAAAATGGAAAATTTTTGCAAAATTTTTTTTTGATATTGTGACCACTTACAATGATGAAATATGCTATGTAAAGCATGTTTTAGACCCTCTTTGTGTGTTTTTCACCCTATTTGGGTGTGGGGGGGCGGGGTACCAAGGGGTCTAGGGCACACAACCTGCTTATGCAGTTTTCAGGCCTCGGCAGCTCAAAAATGGAATTTTCCGAAACTGATTTTTTCCATACTTTGACCATCCAAAATGATCAAATATCCTATGTAAAGCATGTTTTGGACCCTGTTCATGTGTTTTTCACCCAATTTGGGTGTGTGTGGGGGGGGGGGGGGGGTACCAAGGGGTCTAGGGCACACAACCTGCTTATGCAGTTTCCGGCCTCGGCAGCTCAAAAATGGAAATTTTCCGAAACTGATTTTTTTGATACTTTGACCATCCAAAATGATCAAATATCCTATGTAAAGCATGGCGTGGCGGTTTTGCCTACCGCATCAGAGAGCCCTCTGGTATACGCATGTGAACTCTGGGTCTTTGCCATGTGCCCCGCGTTGCGGGGATCCACTGTATCATATGCTGGAGTCGCCCACTTTCCCAAGCACAGTCTTGAGTACTCTTTGAACTTCTGGAGTCAGTCAAAAAAAAAAAAATCCTATGTAAAGCATGTTTTGGACCCCGTTCATGTGTCTTTCACCCTATTTGGGTGTGGCGGGGGGGGGGGGGGGGTACCAAGGGGTCTAGGGCACACAGCCTGCTTATGCAGTTTTCAGACCTCGGCAGCTCAAAAATGGAAATTTCCGAAACTG
The DNA here is from genome assembly GCA_964036045.1 of Eutreptiella sp. 'Long Island Sound 2002'. Classification (NCBI taxonomy): domain Eukaryota; phylum Euglenozoa; class Euglenophyceae; order Eutreptiales; family Eutreptiaceae; genus Eutreptiella; species Eutreptiella sp. 'Long Island Sound 2002'. The sequence goes on along the minus strand of OZ038400.1, from coordinate 6,895,311 downwards.
ATTTTTTTGATACTTTGACCATCCAAAATGATCAAATATCCTATGTAAAGCATGTTTTGGACCCTCTTCATGTGTTTTTCACCCTATTTGGGTGTGGCGGGGGGGGAGTACCAAGGGGTCTAGGGCACACAACCTGCTTATGCAGTTTTCAGGCCTCGGCAACTCCAAAATGGAAATTTCCGAAATTGATTTTTTTGATACTTTGACCATCCAAAATGATCAAATATCCTATGTAAAGCATGTTTTGGCCCCTCTCCCCTCTTCGAGGTGCCTTGCCGAAGGCAATAGAATTTTTCTTCACGTCATACTGGAACTGCTGCAGTTTTGGTGCTACCATTGTGTAGTGCAGTCCCCTATCAGGAAAATGATCCGGCAGATGCACACCCCAGCGCGCACAATTCAGTGCTGGAGTCGGCAAACCCTCGCATGGACTCGGAGGGTGCATCGGGATGCACCTGGTCAATGGCACGGGCAACAGCCCCGTCTCCGGGACAGCCGACCCCCGGAGTAGTCAAACAGGACAAGTCATCCGGGGGCTCCGTTGACACGACCAAAACACGTTCGGGCCCACAGAGGGTCAGAATGAGCAGTGGCGAGAGGCCAATAGGTGCCGCCAAAGGCAAACAACCTAACATCCAGGCCTTGTGCCAAACCCGCCACTCCTGGGGAGGGGGGTGGGCGTGACGACAATATGGGGGAGATTTCAAGGGGTACCTTGTATTGCAGACCAACAAACCTGCAAACATCGAATGCAACCACACGCAAAGTGGACCTATTTGCCTGGCATTGGAGAACTTCGGCTCGGAGCTATGGATCTTTGGTCCCTTAGGCCGCGTTGTTGAATTGAAGCCTCACCATGTTTTCCCTGTGCGTGCATTCCTGTGGGGGTGGGTTACAGGGTTAACAGCCCTGCGTGCGCCCAGCAAAGAATGCCTCAGAGACACCCCAGCTGGTCAAGAGGTCAATGCACGGGACTCCTCCACCCAAGGCCCCCGGTTCAACTCCCAGGGCTCGAACGTGCCACTCGGTGAAGCCCTTTCAGGACAGCCCTGAGGACCACCAACCGCCCACCACCAACCGCCAGCAACCGCCAACCGCCAACCGCCACCAACCACGAACCATTGCTCAATGGGGCTTCTGTGGTCTTGTGTCTTGCCCATGTCTTGCCCATGAAGCAGAGAGCGTCCCCGTGAAGGTTCGTTTCTGTTGGCGTTACGAACCCCTTTTTCTTTTTCTTTTTTTCCTCCCTCAAGGCCAGCCCTGACACCCACTGCCCCGCCTTCTCCCACACCCGCCCCCCCCCCCCTGCGCCCAGCCATTGAACACTCGGACAGCAAGCACAGAGAACAATGATCTGGAACACTGAACTGAGAGCAATGAAGACCGTGGGGCAGGCGCGGTTGGAGCTAATTGCGGTGAAGCAAACCTGACCCATTGTGGCCCGGCGCACAGGTGTGGGACTTCATGCGCCGCAAGGGCTTCTTCTCCATGAAGATCAAGACGGAGTGGGGCGGCCTCGGCTTCTCGGCGTACGCCGTGTCCCGCGTCCTCCGCGTCGTGCAGTCGCGCAGCCCCAGCGCGGGGGCCACCGTCGCGGTCCCGAACTCGCTCGGCCCGGGGGAGCTCCTGGAGTGCTACGGCACGCCGGCGCAGCGGGAGCGGTACCTGCCGCGCCTCACCAACGGCGAGCTGATCCCCTGCTTCGCCCTGACCGCCCCGCACTCCGGGTCCGACGCGGCCTCCATGACCGAGTCGGACGGGTACGTCGTGAAGGGGGAGGACGGCCGGCTGGGCATCCGGTGCAGGTGTGTGCGGGGGGGGTTGGGGTCTCAACCGCCGGGGGGAGAGGGGGGGGGGTTGGCACAAGGCCTTGGTGGTTGGCTCTGTCAGCCTGTGGCGGCGCCCATTGGCCTCTCGCCCTTGAACCTTCTGCTATGACAAGCAGGCGTCCGTACTACTGCGGGCATCCCCACTGCCGCGGGCATCCCCCTGCCTGGGGCAGCATCCAGAATGCAACTTCTGCCAATGGCGTCCTCCCCTGACGGCCTGATCAGTGCCCAGTATGCGGTCATCACGAAGACCCCAGGCTGGGAGGTGCTCACAACAACTAGCAACGTAAATGGGGGGGGTCGTCGATGGAGCCTCCCCCCCCCCCCCCAAAACTGGGGGGTTTGGGAAAAGGGCTCCATTGACAGGACCATTCATCAGTTACTATGAGCTCTGGCGCCAAAGGCGCCGAAGATTTTTTGGGCAGTGAAAATGGTCAATGTTTTTTGCACCGAATGCATGGCAAATGAAGACTCTGAACCCCCTCGGCGCGCTGATTCCAAAAACCCCATTTTCATTTTTTGGCTGAATTTTGGGTCTGGGTCAACTCCGTCGGTAGGATTTTGAGGGCGTCAATCGATTTTTGGGGGGGTCTAGTCAGAGGGCTTGCATCCCTCCCCCTCCCCCAGTTGAAAGTGTGTGTCTTGAGGTTTAACCAGGTTTGGCATAGAGAATAAGGCACTTATGCCTCACTTATGGAGGTCGCTGACAGTCGGCAGGTAAACAGTGGAGAAGGAGCAGCGGCAGAAACCCGAGATGACCAGTTTGATGGTGGGCGCGGCCCGTGTGCTGCACGAGTCCTCCCCAAAACAAGGCCGGTAGTCTTGAGATTGCGGTCACAGTGTTTGTCTGCGATGCAGACATGTTCAACCTGACTTGACAACGGCATGCCTAACCTGACAAAGGCGTGCCTGACTTGACAAAGGCGTGCCTAACTTGACAACGGCATGTCCCACCTGACAAAGGCATGCCCGACTTGACAATGGCATGCATGACTTGACAACGGCATGCCTAACTTGACAACGGCATGCCTAACTTGACAAAGGCATGCATGTCTTGACAAAGGCATGCATGTCTTGACAAAGGCATGCATGTCTTGACAAAGGCATGCATGTCTTGACAAAGGCATGCCTGACTTGACAACGGCATGCCTGACTTGACAACGGCATGTCTAACCTGACAACGGCATGCCTAACTTGACAATGGCATGCCTAACTTGACAACGGCATGCCTAACTTGACAAAGGCATGCCTGACTTGACAAGGGAATATTCAGCTTCAAAACCGCATGCATTTGTTCCGGGTCTTCCCCTAACCTTGTGGTATCCCCCCCCTGCCCCTGCACCCTGTCCACCGCAGCTTCAAGAAGCGGTACATCACCCTGGCCCCCGTGGCCGGGATCGTGGGCCTGGCTTTCAACCTGCACGACCCCGACGACCTCCTGAAGGGCGAAGGGGCCCCGGGCATCACCATTGCGCTGCTGGAGCGTGACCACCCGGGGCTGCGGATCGGCCGGCGCCATGACCCGATGGGCAACGCGTTCATGAATGGCACGGTCGAGGGCACCGATGTGTACATCCCGATGGACGCCGTCCTCGGCGGCCAGGTGTCTGCTTGCGTCACCCGGCGGTTGGCGGTTGGTGGTTGACCGCCGGTTGATGGCGGTTGGCCGACGACTGGCGGTTAACGCTGGGCGGTCTCGTGGGGTTAGGTCATTCGATGGTGAGCCCACGTTCTGTGCAAAAGACCCCCCAGCCCCCGCGGCATGACACAACCTTACATCTTTTGGAGTTCCGGAGCAAGTGGAGCTCGCAGCAGGGGTGGATATAATAGTGACGACATTACCAAGGTGGCGGGGGGGGGGGGGGGCTGTTCAGCCAGGAGGCAGTGATGACGGAATGACGATTACAATTACGACTAGCTCAGGCAGTTCAGGCACAGATGATTCGGAATTGCAAGCCGTTGTGGCAAATGTGTCAAGAAATAATTGCACTGTGTGGACTGTCTTCATGGGATACACCAACCCCTGTGCAATGTATCGTCTTGTGTTCAGGGTTAGTAGATTGGCTCAGTAGTACAGTGGTGTATGCATTGGCTAATGAATTGATTGTCCTAGGTTGGTACAATTCCAGGGTAGCACCTGCTCTGGTGCCTTTTCTGGCCATCAGTCCTCTTGTAAAACTGCTGGCAAAACTGCTAGTTCAGTCAAACGGGTAAATCGTAATCGTAATCGTCATCGGGGGGGAGGGGGGGGGGGGGGGGGGCACGCCCCACCACTAAATCCACCCCTGGCTCGCAGGATCCCCAACAGACTTCTGTTGGACCACAGGGCCCCTATATCAGTGAGGTACAGTCTGCGCACCCGACCCAACCGCCGTGGGTTGCTCTCCAACAACCGTTGGTGACCCAACATTTGGAGCGAACGTTAGTGCGCTGGGCGCGCACCAGACAAAGTTTCCCCCTATTTTCTTCTTGTCCCCATCCCCATTTTCCCAAGAGGACGCATTTCGCACAGTGCAGCACCGGGGGGGCGGCCGGGCCCTGTCCTTGTATGCAACACCCCCCAGCCCCCCCCCCCCCCCCCGAGTTTTGAAAGATAGCGGTGCGGGGGGCCATGGCACCAACGGCGCCAAATTTTTTGTCCCATGCTCAGTTGAAGGGGGTACTATGCCTTTGGTCCTCAAGAGCCTTAAGACTGTCTTCCCGGCAAAGACAAGATATCGCTATTATCGCATACGTACCTCCATACCCCCATGCCCCCAGACACCCCCTTGAGGTATGCATGTGATAGTAGTGGGTTGCGCGCAGCCCCCCAAGCCAAGCTGCCAATACCCCCCCCCCCCCACCCTCCTGCCGACCCCCCCCCCCAACTCCCCCCCCCCCCCCGCAAGTTTTGACAGATAGCTGGGGGGGGGGTGTCGCATCAGGACCAGTTGTAGTCGCCCCCCCGGGATTCCTCCCCACCATCGCGACCCCGCAAAGAAAGGGGTCATGCAGCCGTATTGATATCCCACCTCCAACCGTTTGGGGGCATGTTTCTGCACGGGCTTTCCTCACCGAGCCCTAGCACAATGGGATTTGGGCGCTTATGGTCTCGGACAGAGACGCGTTCAGAGATTGAATGCCGAAAGAGTGTGGACCGAGTTCGCGACCATGTGGACAGGAAATCAATGTTGTGTCATTTGTGCTTCCCGTTCCTGAGTTCGAGGAGGGAGTAATGTTTTGGGGGTAAAGCATTGGAATAGATCACAGGAACAATGATCTGGATGCCACGTGCGCGCCGGGCAAACGGTGCCTCTTGGTCACCCTCCAACGGCCGTCGGTTACTCTGCAACAACCGTTGGTTACCCTCCAACCGCCGTCATTTTACTCTCCAACAGCCGGGGGTCACCCGCCAACCTCTGGGCTCCCATTGACGGACTCCAGCTTTTCTGGCCGTCAGCGACCCCCCCCACCCCCCCTTGCAATCCCCCCCCCCCCCCCCCCGGTGGGGGAACCGTCACCTTGGCCCAGAAAGCATAGGAAACACTAGGCGCCAAAGGCGCCAAAGAAAATTTTTACAAGGCGCCGAAGCTGATTTACACTGTGATACTATAGTACAGTTTGGTGGTGCAATCCCCCCTGCCCCGGTGCCCCTGCCTCTACCGTGTGGTTCCCCCTCCCTCTCAGAGCCAGACGGGCCGGGGCTGGACCTTCCTGATGGAGCAGCTGAGCGAGGGCCGCGGGATCTCGCTGCCGGCCGGCGCCTGCGCCGCCGCCGCGACCGCCGCGACCGCCGCCGGCGCCTACGCCCGCATCCGCCGGCAGTTCAAGGTCCCGATCGCCGACATGGGCGGCGTGCAGGAGCACATCGGGCGGGCAGCCGGACAGGCCCTGATCGTGCGCGCGGGCGCCGACCTGGTCGCGGCGATCGTGGACCGGCACGAGTCGCCGAGCGTGCTCTCGGCGGTCATCAAGCAGCAGGCGACGGACCGCGGGCGCGCCGCGTTCCAGGACGCGATGGACGTCATGGCCGGGTCTGCCATCTGCCGGGGGCCCAGCAACGTGCTCGCCGCGGGGTACAGCATGAACCCGGTCGCTGCCCTCCCCATGACCGCTTCCTTGTGCGCACTTCTCCCCACTCTCTTTCCCACACCGAGGGATGTATTAGAACGGCTGACAACCACGGGAGGAGGGGGGATACCCCCCCCTGGACCTAGATTTCATCGTGGGGAAAACTTCAATCACCTCGAAGAGAGGTTGTTAGATCAAGCGCAGGCGCAGGCGTCGTATACCCCCCCTTTTTGGGGGGTCGTTCGCGTAGCATACCCCAAGGTATGGTTTCTGACGTCTAACCCCTTGTAAAAGCATCAATTTAGGAACGAAAATGATCCCCCAATGATTTTATGGATTTTGACTCCTGTACCCTCCCCATGGCCTGATCCGTGTCCCTGTGTGTACAGGCCTGTCCGCGCTTGTGAAGCCTGATTTGCATCGCTAACAACCAGATTTAGTGGTTCGGTTTGTTTTGTGTCCGTTTCGCCCCATGGGTGTGCTTCCGCTTGATCTGTGTCCCGATGGCCTGATCCCTGTCCCTAACAGGTGATCCGTGTCCCTATGGCTTGCCCCAAACCCGGGTACCCCTTTTTGGGGGCTGGGTGGGTGGGGGGGGGGGGGTCAAAATTTCTTTGCATATCTCTCGGGGACATTCATAACATGCCAACGCGGAGCAAATTCGTGTTTTTTCAGAGTTTTCTCAATTTTTTGTCCAAAGCACCAAAATTTCATTCTGTAGGGGGGGGGGGGGTATGTGTATACTTTTTGAAATCTCTGAGAAAAGGCCGTTTCAGAAATGTATGGGTTAGGGGGGGAGTAGCTGACCATATTTTTCAGTACTGAGGCCAAATTTTTCGGTCTTTCAGAGTTTTGACCCCAGGCTGCTGCAAAGCCGGCATGCAAATATGCACTGGATATGTGACACTCGCTTATTCTGAATCATCATTTGCGTTGTCTTTTTCAGGCAGGGCTGGGACCCCATTTGGGTAGACATCACCATGCTTATTGTTTGGAACATATTTTTTCAGCTTTTGCCAATCCTGCAGCCTGCGAGCCGGTACCCACCCTGAATTCAGAGGCATTGTTCCTCGTGGTCACATGCAGGTTGCTGTGAACCGGCTGTACGAGGCTTTTTTGCCCGGCTGCCAGGCTCATGCACCTGCACCCACCTGACACCCCCAGAGCGAGCTCTTTTCCGCACCAAAGGTTTCTGTGGTGCATCGGGGGAGGCAACAGCACGTTGCGTGAATTTGTAGGCAGACATGGTGCGTGCCTGTTAACAAAAGGGGGCAACAGGCAGCACACACATCGTCAGAAACGGACAAAAATCTCAGACATGTCGTCAGTACAGCATGCAGACCTGGGGTGTTCCAAATAGCCCCTTTCAAGGGCTTTCCGAATATACCCCACATACCCCTACCTCTGGGACACTCAGTGGACACAAATGAAGCAACAATGGATCCGACCCCTGAAAACGCTCTGTGTTGGCATGATCGGTACCGTCCCAGAGAGATATTGTGGCCGCTGTGTGTCTATTTGGACCTGGGTCCTAAAGAATTTTTTTTTCTGGCCCCCGAACCCATGGCAGGGCCCAGGTCCAACTCCGGGTACCCCCAGTCCCCCCACCCCCCCCCATTGTGGCCCCTTGCCAGTGAGGAATTAGCCGTTTTCAAGCTGGGTAGGCTGTTCTGTGGCACCTGACCAATTTTCAAAATTCGACTTTTTATGAAGCCCTTTCGTTGCTCCTAGGATGGGTTTGGGTGATCATTTGGTGACAACACGGGTATTTGAGCATCCCATGG